>JAJQOW010001080.1:17500-64497 GCA_037975125.1 Latrodectus hesperus | reverse complement strand
TTAATTCCTTTTTCTTAAAATTGATGGAGTATGAGCTTTACCATATGTAATCGAAATCAGTATCGTTAACTTTCCAAAAAATAGTATAGATTTACTTAAATTGGAAAAGAAATATGTAAAGATTTCTTGTCATGGAAAGAAGTTTTCATTTGCAATGTAATATATACTTCAATATTTTCCAATATAGAACCGTGTATATTTATGAACTTAGAAAGCACAAAATGAAATATGAAGCCTTTTGAAAGTAAAGCAATCACACAACTATTTATCTTTCAAATCAACCATTGTACGACATACAAATACAGAAAAGCATTTGAATGGAACTATTGGCTCTAATTTACTAGCTTCCATCTGTATAACTCATATTTTATGTAAGTCTTGAATTATAGATTTGATGCGATGTTTTAATATCCTCAATTTCTATTCCAATACTTTTAACCGATGTAAGATTATGCATGAATATGCAATTCTTAGAATGAGAATTTATAGATACAAATATACCTTCAATGATAATAAATTACCATAAATGCAAATATGTTTCCAATGTAAATATTTATAAATATTCAAATTCATAAATAAAAATATTTGAAAACTGTAAAAAATTTGAAATTTTGAAAAAATAAGTCAGTAACTTTTAACACATAAAATACTACTCAAGTAAAATAAAATTATATCCTCAAACGTAAAAAAAAGTTCAATATGTGTACTGAATAGTTCAAGCAAAAACCCTGATGTTTAAAAAATATTTTTATTCAAATTGAAATATTTTAATCTGTCACTTTAATACATGTAATATTTCAATATGAAATAAGCATTTATAGTAATTAAATAATTAATTATGTTTTATTTAAACGTTTTATTTCGATAAAAAGCCGACTAACTTGTCTAGCAGTCAGCGGGTAAAATCCTAATAGTTTTTACAATTAAGGGCATTTCAACACAAAGTTTTTTCATATTATACTTGTTAATTCTTGATTTATGAAGTATTTGACACCTTTCCCACAAGAAATATTAATACCAAAAATGAATATCTCGTATCAATATCTTTGTATGAAAAGATATTATAAATATTTGATTAAGTCTTAAGGCACTTTTGAGATGTAAATCTCAGGTTCGATCCCAACTACTAGTGAGCAACGAAATATGAACATTGAGAATCTTCTTCTTATACGCAGTTCTTCTTGGGGTAAATCCACAGTAGATTTCATGGTTTTCTCCATTGTAATACAGAAACATGACACATATAGGGAAACATCCTTCAAACGAAGGTTATTGGAAAAGCAACCGCCCAACTTGTCTAGTGGTCAGCGTGCCTGACTGTGGATAAGGAGGCCCTGAGTTTGAATTCCGGTTCGGGCATGGATGTACTTTCTCTCTCTCTCTATCTATCCTGTCTTTGTCCTTTCCTTGTATGAATGAGGTGTGAATGGTTGCCTACCCAATAAACGGGTCCCTATGGCATGTGTGTAGAGCAAAGTCGTACTTTCACCTTTATGGTGCTCTGATTAAAACGAAAGACGCTCCCAATTGAATTAAATTTGCATAGCCAAAGGTATAGCGAGCTTGGCTTGTCCAAGTGTCATTAGTAACAACAACAACATTTCGATAAAAAGCATAGATCTAAATATCCTTAAATCCAAGTTAGTATTCTTACAAATCTAATTTTTGGAAATTTACAATATTTTACTAATGGAACACTTCTGATGAAGTAATTAAAATGTCATTTAAGCTGAAATGTTCCTCATTAATTAAATTAACAACTGTGGATAATTGAATTTCACGTTAATAAGGAAGTGGAATTCCGAAAAAACAATTTCCAACTTCAAAAAAAAATTTTCCAACCTTGCTTAAATTAAGTCATTTATATTTCAGATTTCTCTTTTTTTCATGTTAAACAGTTCCCCAATTGTTTTTCATAAAATAGAAATTGTACTTCATGTTTACAAAATTATCTCTTAACTTTAAAATTTCTTATGGAAAAGAGAATATAAAAACATAAAATTTTACTAAAATGAAATACTTTTAAATATTTCATATTTTTATATTTTCTTTTCAGAAAGAATAGAATATTTTGGTTTTATTTTTTTTTTTAACTATCAATTGCTTCCAATGCTATTCAAAGTTATTCTGGAAGGACACTTTTCAAATATCAAAATTCATTGGATATCATATTTTCTAAAACATTCTATACTTAGCTTTAAAAATAAGCATATATAATTTTTAATTTATTTCAGTTTTTAAGCATAACTTAATTTGATCTTATTTTCAAATTCTCAATTTTTGCAGCTAAATTGCTCTATTATCATCCTCGAGGAAAGAAGACAAAATCTGACTTCGTAATGCCAGTACCTTAATTCTCAGAAAATCCACGAATAATCATTGATTTAAAGTTGCGAATATGCTTTTGATTCTTAGCTATAATGAATTATGTTTCAACTCAGAGCCCTCGAGCTGAATTATTCGTCTTATTACACTTCTCCTCTTGTATTATTTTTCAATACAAAGGACAGAAGTAAATAATCGAAAGAAATTTATTGTCCCCGTGTGTTTTTTAGAAACAACAAAATAAATTATCCAGATTTTGCAGTTTTAGATTGAAAAAAATCAATATTCAGAGAAGAATTGTCTCTGGTATCTAAAATAATACTTATCTGCCTCACCATGTAAAAGAACAGAGGTTAAAAGTTAGGTACTGATATAGCAATATATGTAGTTTCAGTTTTATCTTACACAGTTTAAAAAGATCGTAATGGTTGTTAAGCGGGAATGTTCCTGCCCCTCTGAAATCACGGAGCAGAACTTCGTGATGAGAAATCAAGAAAATATTCTATCTAGGACAATATTCGTGAATATTCTATGACATGAAATTACAGAATATTGTGAATAACAAAGTTTAAAATATTATAAGTTTGTGGATCATAGTGATTGACAAGTGGCGGTGTTCCTGTCTCTTTGGAGCAGCTGTTGACCAGAAGGTCTTCATTCAGAGAGAAATCTAAAAAATATTCTATCTGGAACAACATTCGAACATATTCTTTGTCCAGAAAGCTCAGAATATTACGATTAAATATCTCCAAAATATTATGAGATAAGTTTAATAAGCCATTATGATTGACAAAAGTGGTTGTGATCCTGAGCCTCTAGAATCATTGATCAGACGTATCTGGAACAACATTCGAACATATTCTTTGTCCAGAAAGCTCAGAATATTACGATTAAATATCTCCAAAATATTATGAGATAAGTTTAATAAACCATTATGATTGACAAAAGTGGTTGTGATCCTGAGCCTCTAGAATCATTGATCAGACGTATCTGGAACAACGTTCGAACATATTCTTTGTCCAGAAAGCTCAGAATATTACGATTAAATATCTCCAAAATATTATGAGATAAGTTTAATAAACCATTATGATTGACAAAAGTGGTTGTGATCCTGAGCCTCTAGAATCATTGATCAGACGTATCTGGAACAACATTCGAACATATTCTTTGTCCAGAAAGCTCAGAATATTACGATTAAATATCTCCAAAATATTATGAGATAAGTTTAATAAACCATTATGATTGACAAAAGTGGTTGTGATCCTGAGCCTCTAGAATCATTGATCAGACGTATCTGGAACAACATTCGAACATATTCTTTGTTCAGAAAGCTCAGAATATTACGAGTAAATATCTCCAAAATATTATGAGATAAGTTTAATAAACCATTATGATTGACAAAAGTGGTTGTGATCCTGAGCCTCTAGAATCATTGATCAGACGTATCTGGAACAACATTCGAACATATTCTTTGTTCAGAAAGCTCAGAATATTACGAGTAAATATCTCCAAAATATTATGAGATAAGTTTAATAAACCATTATGATTGACAAAAGTGGTTGTGATCCTGAGCCTCTAGAATCATTGATCAGACGTATCTGGAACAACATTCGAACATATTCTTTGTTCAGAAAGCTCAGAATATTACGAGTAAATATCTCCAAAATATTATGAGATAAGTTTAATAAACCATTATGATTGACAAAAGTGGTTGTGATCCTGAGCCTCTAGAATCATTGATCAGACGTATCTGGAACAACATTCGAACATATTCTTTGTCCAGAAAGCTCAGAATATTACGATTAAATATCTCCAAAATATTATGAGATAAGTTTAATAAACCATTATGACTGACAAAAGTGGTTGTGATCCTGAGCCTCTAGAATCATTGATCAGACGTATCTGGAACAACATTCGAACATATTCTTTGTTCAGAAAGCTCAGAATATTACGAGTAAATATCTCCAAAATATTATGAGATAAGTTTAATAAACCATTATGATTGACAAAAGTGGTTGTGATCCTGAGCCTCTAGAACCATTGATCAGACGTATCTGGAACAACATTCGAACATATTCTTTTGTCCAGAAAGCTCAGAATATTACGATTAAATATCTCCAAAATATTATGAGATAAGTTTAATAAACCATTATGATTGACAAAAGTGGTTGTGATCCTGAGCCTCTAGAATCATTGATCAGACGTCTTCATTCATAAAAAAAATATTTTGTCCAGGCCAACATTTGAACGCAATCAATATCAAGAAAACTCAAGATATTAAGGGTATAAGCGTCTAATATTTTATAAACTTGTAATTAGGAGTTTATGTAAGGCTTTTCTCAATA
Source organism: Latrodectus hesperus (assembly GCA_037975125.1). NCBI lineage: Eukaryota > Metazoa > Arthropoda > Arachnida > Araneae > Theridiidae > Latrodectus > Latrodectus hesperus. The sequence goes on along the minus strand of JAJQOW010001080.1, from coordinate 59,827 downwards.
ATAAAATTTTATATATTTAATTTTAACTTTGAGAATTAAAGCTATAATTTTTAAGCTATATTTAGCAATAGAACAGTATGTAATGTAGTATGCGTACAAACAAAACATGTAATAAAATAATTAATATTAATAATTATATAGATACTAATATAAAATATTCATTTAAAATTATAATTTATTCAGTAAAATTTCTGTTTAAGTTTTGAAAATTCCAATTTGTACCGAAATTAATCAAAACAATAATACCCCATATGAATGAATACGATTGTGTACGGCTATATATTTAAATGTCATGCATCTTATATCAATTTAATAATTCTTAATTACTACATCACTTTTATAATTTGTAAAATGGCATTGTATGCATTGTTTTCAACTGAGAGAGAACAAATGCATACTCATTCACTATAAATTCTTCTTTATGAAAAATTAAATGTAAAATGTTGCTTAAGGTAATAAATATTTTATGTTTATTCATGCACACAATTAATAATAGTAAATACTGTTTATTGATAAAATATATTAATTTGTGAATTTCAATTATATTGCTTTTGATACAAGAACATATTTACAAATAATAAAATGTTTCTAAACCAGATTAGTTCTAAAACAGATTATTTATTTTAAATTTTATTTTTTAACCTTAGATAATTAAATAGCTATAAATTGTACTATAGGAGAATACATAAGAAATAAATTTATTCATCGTAATTTAATATATAAAAATAAATTCAATGAAAATAATGGTATCTAATTAAGGGTTAAAAATGTCATAATAGTTATTGAGGAAAATGTAAGCAAAGTGTGGAAATCTGCTCAATTATTAAAAGCAGAAGTAAACAAATATACTACCTCGTAGAAAGATAAGATTTATCAAGTCAAATATTTTCAATTGTATGAAACGAGTCAGCGAAATTATTGTAACATTCATGTTTTATAACTAAATGAAGATTCATATTTATTCACTTTGTTTTTTATAATGAAAAGTATTTGTTTGTTATGCATGATATGGTAATGCTTTCAGAAATAAGAGAAATATGATGTGCATAAAAAAAGAAATTAATAATTGAAAAGATTTACAAGTTTTCCTTCATTGGGTGAAAAATTGTCAATTGTATATTTTAAGATGATATTTGTCAGAATAATTGATTTTTAATTAATTTATTCATTTAAAAAAATTAATTGTAAAAACAATGAATATTATATATGAATATTTATACACACATACATACACACAATAATGTGTGTGTTTGTCGATCACAAAAAATTTATATATCTCTATATTTACTGCATACATATTATTTATTAAGAATTTACGTAACAGAAATGTTTATGGATGAAGAAATTTAATAAAATAATTTATTATATTAGTTTGTTAATTTTGAAAATTTATTTTTTGTTCTTCTTTAAATTTTAAAATTATTATCTTGTAATTAGAAAAGTCCAACTTTTTTTAAGTTGATGAAGATTAATATTTTGATGTTAATTTAAAAGCAAAATTCCAAAATTAACATCAAAACGTATCTGTGCTTTAAAATTCGTACATTTGAATGCAATTTTGTTATTATATGCAAACGTTTGAATTTTCTAAGTTGAGATGATTTAAATTGATTTTAAATTTCTTAAATCTTTTCTTTAACTTAATTGAAAGACGTATCTCAACACAAATCTACGATTGTTGTCGTGTGCCAGCTAGGCTGGTAATATGGGGTGCTCCGCTTCACTTTTTCAACTGAACCATATTTTTGTGTGGAGTCTGACTTCTTCAATACACACATGCCATAGGGACCCGTTTATAGGGTAGGCAACCATTTACAACACATTCATAGACAGAACGGACAAAGACAGGATATATATATATATATATATATATATATATATATATATATATATATATATAGTACATGGCCGAACTGGGATTCGAACCCAGGACCTCCCTATCCGTAGTCAGGGACTCTGACCATTAGACAGGGCGGGTGGCAAATCTTCGATTATAATCATCCATTAACATGTATCATTCACCATTAAAAAATAGTGTCAATATACTATGATGAATATGGCAGTTTTTAAAAATCCATGGAAATACTAAACATATTTAGCAATTTATTATCTTATTTGGAGATTTTGGAAACATGTTTTGCGAAAAAACAATTAATCATCAAAAAACACCAACAATCTCTGTCGCTCTCTGTATATATATATATATATATATATATATATATATATATATATATATATATATATATATATATATATATATATATATATATATATATATATATATATATATATATATATATATATATATATATATATATATATATATATATATATATATATATATATATATATATATTTGAATGAATAATACGTAAAACAACCAGTGAATAAATCATATTTTATAAAATTTAACTAAGTTTGTAGACTTAATAAAAAATTGATTTTTATAAGGAAACAAATGAAAATCTGACTATTTTGGATAATAGTAAAGTATGAAAACAACAAGAAAATTTAATGAAAGCATTTTTTTTACTGAAAACTTAAAATTACTGTTATATAAAACATACAACACATTTTTTTGTAAAAAATAATTATCTCATTTATTAACAGCATAATTTCATAAGCTCCATTAGAATGGTGTTAAAATTTAAGATGTTAAAAGGCTAATTCACACACAAACACACACAATATACATTGATATAACATAATGAAATATTATAGGTATGAAATATAATGTATTCCATGGCAGATTAACTAAGATTTTAATATATTAATCTATATAAAGTTGTTTTATGTAAATTCATTTCTTAAAAAAAAGATTAATTTTCTAAAATTTGGATTTTTATATTTTTTAAATTAAATATCTATATATTATATTTATATAAATTAGGTAAGTAAAGTACTATAAGTAATTAAATATTATTTTGATCCTCCCTGTCTCACAAGTTGATCTTCGACTGTGACGTCACTCAAGTATCTTCATGACCTTTTCTTGAAGGTCACTGAATTATGCCTATACTTTATCAAGAATATTAAAGTTGCTAATTTAGTTATCAATACTTCATTAAACTTAACTTCTTAAATTACTTTAAGTAGTTCGAAAATATTCTAAGAATTTTCTTTAACCTTACTTGGGTTTCAAAACTTATTTATTGAATAATGCTTAACAAAACAGATAATTTTCAATATTATCAACAGCCCTTTCAAAAAGAAGATTATTTAATAAAGTTTAGTAATTATCTATAATCGTATTTTACTTCTATTAAATGCCATTTTTGTGTTCCGTAAGTACAATCTCAAGTGGGTTTTTTTTTTTTTTTTTTTTTAAATTTAAGGAAAAAGAGCATTCATTAAATTATATTTTATAAAAATCTCTGAACGAATTTTTTATGTAATTCTAGAAACTCCGAAAGATTACGAATAATTTGACTAAAAAATTAGAAAAAAAGAAATATACTAAAGCAATGAGAGAATACTAAATGAGTTTGAAGTGTATTACATCAAATTGCTTGGATTCACTTATATTTCACATTATTATTTATATTCACTTATATTTTTGCTTTAAAGATTTCCGTACTTCATAAGCAACAAAAAACCTCTGGTACACACAGAACTGCTTATTTTTATATTCTAATCAAGTAAACAAAAAAAAAACAAAATGGATTGCCAAGTACTTATTCCGAATGCATTACATGTATCATTCTCATTAAAGATAAAAATATTGATTTATTTTTTATTAATTTATTTACTTAAATGCAATAGTATTATGCAATTAAATTTAAATACAATTGATTTTGAAAATTGTTAAGAGACTGACTGATGTGTGTAATGAGTTTATCACGATAAATGTCACTACATTCTAAATTTACGATATTCATATATTACTCTCTATTGTGAATGTGTTAAAATATTTCAATAAAAAAATTGCGAAAATAATTTTGAATTTCTAAAACACTTTTTTTATTCAAAAAACGTTCTTTTTTTTTTTTATTAAAATTAGTTTTATGTTTCATTAAAAAAAATTACGAAACAGATATATTAAGTGTGTTTATTGATTACTAGCTTATATTGTATCTTAAATTTTGATTTATTTTATATTTTAAATTTTTTAAATTCGGGGACACGGGACGTTGAAAGTGAAAAAATTTAATTTTTATCAAAAAGACATAATTTTTCTTTTAGATATAATAATTAGCATTTTTATATTAAAATTATTAGTTTTATTACTCTTACTAAAGTAAGTTTTGAAATATTTTTAAAAAATGTTTATTTTTTTAAAATTTTATGATAATCACCTAAAACATTCCCCGCGTCTCAAATTATGTTAAAATTTGTTGAAAATTTTTCAGGATAATCCTTGAAAGGATATATATCAAGCTAAGTATCAATTAATTTTTCTTTCATATAGTTTTTGGAAAAAAATTTTTTTACATACTTTCTGACATTTTCGGAAAAATGTAACATATTTTTCCAATGAATGTTTCATAAAAATAGAATAATTTGATATATTTTAAAATCCATACTTTAAAATAAGTATTTGTACATTACGTAAGTTGAAAAAAAATTTCAAGGAAATAAATGAAAAATTAATGCGCGAGGGATGATTCGAAGTTAATAAAGTTACTAAAAATTTGAAACAAAGAAAAATGCAAATTTAGTTAGACAACAGTTTTTTTTCAATTTTAACTATTTTTTTAATCATTTATAGATGTTTTTTCATATTTAAAGCAGAGAATTATTTTTTAAAACATATTGAGCAGAAAATTTTATTATTCTAAAACTAAATTGCATAAAAGTTTAGGTAAATAATAGTATCTTACAAAATAATACATGATATGGAGTGAAAACTGATTTTGTTATTTTATAATGCACGAGGATAAAATATAATATTTGTAAAACTAATAAGCAAATAATATATAATCATTTAAATTAATATTTTTCATACATTTAATACAGTTAGCATCAAATCAAAACAATATATAATATGTGACTGCAAAAAAAAATTAATGTTAATAGAAATATATCATAAGAAGCATAATTAATTCCATAAAATTTAGTTAGAATATATATGCTTTTCTCCACAAAGTAATATAAAATATTTACACTTTAAAAATACTGATATTTAAAAACAGCCTGCTTTATAAGTCTCTCCTTCCAACTTTATTGTTTTATTATCAACAATACTTTTTTTGTATTTTTTATTTTTGAGTTTCGCTTTATATGCAGATGAACTACGGCGGATGCTTTGGTTGATACGCTGTTTGTCCATTTTTTCAGCAATTGCTATTGTTGTCATATTACCTCCTTTCAGACTTTGGGTAACAGCATTTCCCATATTAAATGTACTAACTGCTGCTAAAACACCCATTTCTAATCTCTTGCGAGAAATAAAAATGTCTTTGGGGCAGTTTTGCCAAATAACACTATGCAAGCTTTCGTTAGCATTTTGAGTATTAGCAGCAGCGCAACGGTTTAATAGTTCATCAGATGCTAATCGCTGATAAACTGGCAATATTTTTGATATTACATTTTCATTTATGAAAGTTTTCATCTTGCTATGGCTTGGTGCTTTAACCTTATGTGCTAAAGCTCGATTGTAAAAACACCAAGAATCTTTTCCTGCAGGACACTTTGAATGTTTCGGTTTTTCATTTGTAGAGCTACAATGATGCAATGATGCAAAGATGGCAGTTTTCATAGTATTGATATTGGGAGCATTATCTTTAATAGCTTTTCGATAATAGTTCGTTAACCGAGATATTACCCCTTCAGTCAAATTTCCTTTTTTTTACCTCCCAAACATTCTCCTTTTGCCTTATATTCTTTTACTTTATTCCGTAGACCAGTGCCAAGTCTTTTTGCCACATGATTAATACATTCTTCTTTTGTGATTTTAAAATCACCATAAATCTTGTTCTCGTTTAAATATGCAAATGTTTTGGAATCCCCATCAGATAAGAGACTTGTGTATCGCATTCCACACAATTCAATTGATCTCTTCCAAAGTATTCCAGCAGCAAACATTTCCATTGAATTCGAGGAGCCTTCATAGTTTTTATCACACAGGCCAGAACTCTTGTGTCCCTCGTACCAAATACTAAATTCAGCTGTACGGAGACCCAACTCATGTTGCGAAACTTCACATAAATGGCAATACTTTGAAACAATTTCAAAGTCAATAACTATGCCAGTTAATGTATCTATTACACAGCCAATACCATAAAGAGAACTATGGCCTCTTTTTTGCCATGTTCCATCATAGGAAACACAAATGTCAATTAATTTTTCATTGCATAAATTTGGATTGTGTTTTACATGTTCTTCAAACACTGTTTCTCGAGACAGTTTCAAAAGATTTTCTTTAAAAATTTTTCCTTCGGAAACTAACTGTGATAAACATCTATCAAATGTTTTTTTGTCCATGGAATGCAATCCTAGCATCAAAGAAAATTTTTCAATTGCAGCATGTCCTTTTCCAAAACTCAAAAATGCTTCTACAATATTCTTATTTATTTCAAATTTTCTTTGATTTGGTAACCGAGGGCTAGAAAATGCTTTGCTATTATTATAATTACAAGATTTACAGTAAATATTTAGCTTAGTTGAAAATCCAAATTCACTGGTTTTGTTTACAGATAATGAATATTCATCACAATGTTCACACTTTAACCCTTGCAAAAGAATTGGCCAAACATCATCAGATACTAATGTATAACCAGCTTTATTTGAAGATTCAGATCCATGACTGAAAAGATCCAATTTCTGTTTACTTTTTGGCGTTTCCATACAGTTTGATAATTGGTCATTCACATCATTGCTGCAGATCTGATTTTCGGCTGTAACAGACTCATCATTTCTCTGTTTATTAAATCTAGCTTTAATCCTTTCAACAGCAAGTTTCCTTTTCTTTGAAGGCCTACTTGTAGGTGCATGCCATCGAGAACTAACTTTATGCATATTATAAATATTCAAAAACAAAGATAACGAAATAAACTTATGAAATACTACAGAAAACAACAGCAACTAATCGAAATATTGTAAATAAACATTAATACAAATCCAGTTACAGTTAATTCAAATGTGTTGCCACTTAAATTAGAAACTTCAAAACTAATTTATGAAATTTATAATAAAAAAATACTTTTTGCTACATAAAATATAAATATGAACTAAAAATTAGCTGTTTTGTGTCAAGAAATGGGTGTGTTCGACCACGCCCACTTTCAATTTTTTTTTGTTTTGGTTTGCGAAAATCGCAATAAAATCGGTTCTGATTATCAGATTTCCAAAATTTCACTTGCAAATGAAAAAGAACATTGGGGACTTTAAATTTATGTTAAAAAAATATTTTTGAAAATTTGGAAGATTTTTGTTAGTTTCAACGTCCCGTGTCCCCTTAAATTCTTATAAATCCTTTTCTAATGATTAAATAAATTTTATTGAGAACTATAGAAAATTTTATTGAGATTATATAATCTTGCCTATTTCAAAAAAATAAATTTTATTAAAATGTATTTTATAAAGTTCTCTGTTTTAAGAAAAACGTTTTATTGCAGTGATATATGAACTGACTTTATAGTTTAAATTATATTGCATATTACAAATTTTATTCTTCATTGCATTTTAAGTTTCTGAAATTCATTTAATGTCAATTCTTTAAACATAACATTTTTATTAGAAAATTTAGAAAAACGTTCTTAATTTTAAAAAAAAATTCAAAAATGGTGTTTTTAAACTTCGCTTATTTCTTTTCAACAATAACCTTTTTCAATATTTTATTAATACCTACATCAAATGCAAATGAAGTATTTTGATAGTGACTCATATTTCCATGCATTGTTATTACAAAAATGTCACGACATGGACCAATGTCATTGTTTCCTCAGATTGAGAGACACGATGGTGAAAATTTGAGCGTGCAGGACAACTAGGCGTTTTTCCGGGAAGAGGAAGAAAAAGGGTTAACAGCGTCGTAGATGATGTTACTACAGTGAATGTGGAAGGTAGCAGTGAATCGCTTCATGGAAGTGTCAATGTACCGACGATCTCACGTACCCTTAATTTGCCTTACTCGACTGTACCATATATCATGCGTAGAATTCTAAAATTTTAACCGCATAAGATTCAAGTGATTCATAATTAGAACGGCAGAGATTTGCAAAACATTAGCGCTATAATTTCTCGCGAGTTCGACAGTTGATGATTCCAGGCCATAGAACATTCTGTGGGCGGACGAAGCCTACATCCATCTTAATGGGCATGTGAATACCCATAATTATCGCATCTGGGCGACAGAAAACCTCCACGAGGTACACGCCAAACCCTTGCATGATACGAAAGGTACTTCACAAGAATGAATGGAGCAGTGAACCCACACTATAATACTTGCACTTCTTCTTGTACAAGTATTATGGTGCGGGTTCACTGCTCCAGTTATTATTGGACCATATTTTTTTGAACAAGTGACCCCTTAAAGACCTACCACCTGTAATGTAAATGGGCTACGATATCATAACATATTGGAGACCTACGTTATTCCTACTTTCCAGCAACGAGGCTGCCTACAAGAAACCATATTCATGCAAGTGGGAGCCCCACCTCACATCAAAACCTAAGTCCAACAATTAATGAAGCGGACATTTACGGACGCACGGGAGATCAGTCGATACTTCCCACCAAAATTCCCTCCAAGATCACCCGATCTCACGCCTTGCGACTTCTAGCTATGAAGATTTTTGAAAAACAACATTTACCGGGAACCTTTGACAACTGTGTCTGATTTGAAGAACAGTATTCGCCGTCATGTTTAGAACATTCGTGTTGACTCTCTTCAGTCAAAGGTAGAAATCAAGATTTTCAGAATGGAGAGATTGTAGAACAGGATGATTCTCCTATTGAACACGTTTTAAAACACTGACTTGCGAGTTTATTAATATCAATTAGAGGAATTCTTTAAGTTTAATAAATTGCAAATGCAATATTGTAATTGTGTATCGTCCTTATTGCGTTTTTTTTCTGTAAAACCACTGGCCCTTCATTGTTTTGGGATCTCAACTTGTCCTCCTTTTATCATACTATAATTCATAGCGCCATCTAGTGGTGATAATTTAAACTATTTTTTATTTCAGAAATCTTGAGCGCATTGTCGGAAGTGTCTATTTACCAAATATTTTTCCGTTTCGACTAGTAGAACGGCTTCCAGGGTCCCTTGAATAGCGGAAGTTTAACTTCACTAGACCTGTATATATTAGGTTGGTGCGTATGAAATGTCGGATTCTTAAGTGATTGTATAAAACTGCATATCTTTCTTCAAAAGCTGTTTATTCAATCAAAGTATGCTCCATTCGCTTCAATACACTTCTCCCAACGAGATTTTAAAGCGTAGATACCTGTCTTAAAAAAATTTTGGTCTTTAGAATTAATAAACTCTGATATCGAGTTTTTTAGACTGTCTTCATTTTCATAGTGTTTGCCCCTTAAAAACAGCTCTAAATGCTTGAAAAAATGAAAATCGGTCGGCGAGAGATCCAGTGAATATGGTGGATGCTGCAATGATGAGCATACGTTTAACCGATCCAGCTTATTTCGCTCTGTCAGTGCGTGCGGTACCCACTTGTCCATCTTCTTAACCTTGCCAATCTCAGAAAGGTGTCTCAATATCGTTGTATGGTCAACTTTCATCCTGATAGCAAGTTCCCTCGTGGATACCGCTGGATCCGCTTCCACTAGAGCCTTCAGGTCATCATACTTCACAGACGTTTTGGGTCTTCCGCGCGGCTCATTTTGCAGTGAAAAATCGCCAGTCCGAAATTTTTCGAACCAACGCTGCACTTTCCGATCGTTAACCGTATTCTCCCCAAGTTGGTTTATGTTGCGTGCAGCTTTTGCAGCACTATTACCAAGTTTGTACTCATATAAGAAAATGACGCGAATGTCAGCAGAATTCATATCGGCAATAAACTCAAAAGAAATAAAAAAGGGAAGACCTTCGAGAAAACCTATTTTGCTGAAATGAGTCTCTGGCAATGGACAATACGAGTATGAATGAGGTTATGTCAAATACAAAAGTATAACGAAAACAGGGAGGAAAACGTCCGCATGTAAAGAGAATCCGACATTTCATACGCACCAACCTAATATATATGACCGTGTTACTCTAGTGGTTTTTTGAGAATTGGCTTTCTGTCCGATCGGACGGGGTTTGATTCCCAATGATGCCAACGCCAAGGACCCACGGAGAGCATGCGATATAAGTGCACATTAAATCTGTGGAATCGAAAGTCCTGTTGTCGTGTCGTTGAGCAGTTAAAATGGGTTTAAAGGTCTGGAGAAAACTTCCTCCCCCTCCAGATCAAAGTCAAAATTGAGAGAATGGATGCCCTGGTGGTACCATCTATCGGAGGTGTCTTAGAGCAAAGTCGTACTTTCACTTTCATATTGCTCTGGTTAAACAAAAGACGCACCCTACTAACTTAAATTCTCACAACCTTCGACAGAGCGAGATTGACTTGTCTAAATGTCTTAAGTAATAACTCAAATATACATATATATATATATATATATATATATATATATATATATATATATATATATATATATATATATACATATATATATATATATATATATATATATATATATATATATATATATATATATATATATATATACATATATATATATATAAATAATGCTTTATAAAGTAAATTTATTAACGTTTTCAACTATTAAAATAAATCATAAATCCCATTCCAACTATTCCAATCCCAAAATACTGAACGTGAATAATAAAATTAGAACAACAATAACTTCAGTCGCTTGCTAAAGGATTTTCAAGTTTTAAACTTCCTCCAATGAACCAAAAATCTTCGGAAAAGTATTAATTTTTTGCTTAGTTTCCCTGAAGCACTGCAAGCCAAGAAGGGTTCGCAGAGCTTAAATGGAGATTTTAGTGCTCCGCATTTCTTTACTTATGCATGTTATCTCTTAAAAGGAGGCACTTCTCTGTATCTTAAAGGAGAGGCATAAATACTTTATTTGGAAGCACTAAAATCTCGAAATCGCACGGAATAGCTTTTCTTCCCCGTTCCTCTGCTGTGCACGAGGCCTTCGGAGTCCGCTTGAAGAAAATGACAGCGAAAGAACGAATAATGCAGTTATTGCCGAAAAACTGGAGACCCTTGCAGCCCCCCCCTACCGTAATTAGTTCATGTAAATAAAAACGTCGTCAAAGAATTGCTTCGACTTTCAATGGAAAAGCACTAACTTTGGCTATAGTCAAGTGCGTTTACAAAAATGCCGAACGTTGCTATTTTTACAATGAAAGTTATTCTCGTTATTTGTTGAAGACGGCGAAGTTTATTTACCTAAATTGTGTTTATGTTTATTAGGTTACTAATTTTATTTACGTAAAATTCTATTCTTATAAAAGCAATATATTATAAATATAAAATTTTTGAATTGAGCGACTGTTTACAATAATTTTATACAATTTTATTACGGAGTGTAATATTTTTAATTTTATTGATAAAATTACTAAAAGATATAAAAGATGTTACATATATGGGATATAATTGGAGATTTTAATTTTTTCTATTAGAAATGCGTACTTTTTCCTGTAAAAATTTATCGAAAACATGGAAAAGGACAGTTTGAACTATTCAAGAACTTAAACCGAGTTTATCCTTCATTGCATTCAATGAATGGTGCGTGCGTGCGCATGTGCGTGCGTGCGCATGTGCGTGCGTGCGCACGTGCGTGCGCGTGTGTGTGTGTGTGTGTGTGTGTGTGTGTGTGTGTGTGTGTGTGTGTGTGTGTGTGTGTGTGTGTGTGTGTGTGTGTGTGTGTGTGTGTGTGTGTGTGTGTGTGTGTGTGTGTGTGTGTGTGTGTGTGTGTCGTGTGTGTGTGTGTGTGTGTGTGTTTAAGATATTCTCCTTATAACGTTATATAAAGACTTAAATACTAATATTATTCTCTTCATTCTTCTCCGAAAATTTGATCAATTACTACAGTTTATTTTCATTTAATAAATTATCTGTGTGAAAACCTTTTAAACTTTATCCTATCATTGTGTGTGTTTTACCTTTCTGGATGTGTAATTGTGTTAACTTAATTTACTGAACAGAGCCGAAAACTCATCATTTTTCGCTACGATTTAGTAGCATGGTTGACACCTGCGCAAGTATTTTTATAATTAAAATACTCAATGAGAACAGATGTTATTTAACTCTGTAAGATGTACTTGACAGATATTTAAGTGTACGTATGTAGAGCCTATAATTATTCAATATGGCCGACGTACTTAGTACTTAACTCACTAACTATTACACGAGAATAATGCCTTGTTTCATTAATTAACAAAACGACGAACTTTCACAATAGAATACATTGAAACTAATTATTTATTTACAAATATCCACTAATCAACCTTTTTATATCTTTCAAAATATTTTCCAATTTTATAAAAGTAATAATTATATATAAAATTATGTATGAAAATAAATTTTGAAAAGTTCTTCGTACAATAGTTATTTTTAAAAAAATATTCCGTAAATAAAATTGCAATAAATAATTTTTAAAAGTAATTTTAAGTATATAATTCCTTCAAAATATATTCTGAGATGAGCAAAACGTTTTAGAAGAGCTTTATTTTATGACAATTTCCTTAGCTCTATATCCAAAATAACAAGAGAAAAATAAAAGACCTGCCTTTACTTTGATTCATGTGGTTTTTTAATAAATAATAAGTTATGAGTCTTTCCACTCACAAGAAATCAAAAATAGTGACAAAATTATATTTGATCCATACAATAAGTTGTGAGTATAATGCCAAGTATATTATAACATGTTTATAAAATTATTGAAGTTTGGAACACATAAAAATCCACCACAAAATTGTTTAAATTCAATGTATCATGAATTATATTTGGTTCCACGCAATAAATTTTATGGGTAAAACCCAAATAACTTTTAACATGGAAATAAAATTACATAAGCTTGAGTTTACTGTATGAGAAAAATTTTATCCTATATTTACTATAAAAAATTTATTTATTTTCAGAGAGATAGGATTTGTTGACGATAGCTGAATTCATTCATGGTAAATAAAATATTTATTCGTTACAAGAGAATTATTATAAATCTCGTATTTTTGCATGTAATAAATTAAGAACTTATTTATCTCACGTGCACAACTTAGAGAAATGCGTTAAATAAATGTTTAAAAAAGACAATCTTATTTATGAAACAAAATAATTTCAATGTGTTAGTAAACTTTAATAAGACATGAGTTTTGATTTTAGAAAAATATTTTAATGAAATTTGTTGATAATAAAGATTATATATGTTATAATAATGATTTATATTATTTGTAATATCATTTACTATTCACAAAATAATCATTAGGCAAACATTTACATTTAATAAATAAAAACATTACTTCCAGCGGAGCTAGATAGATGATTTATGAAATAAAAGTTAAAAAAAATAATTTTATAAGTGGAAAAATATAATTTTAATATGATACTAAACTTTTAATAAGAATGAGATTATTAAACATGACACTTAACCAAAGAGAACAACTATTTTATAATGAAATATAATAATGTATACATTTGAAGGAAACAAAATATTTATTTTTTACAAAATAACCATTACGGACATTATGTGTTTATATTTAGTAAAACTCTATTTCACATCAATACAGTAAAAAAAATAGATAGTATTTATTTAAAATTCAAAATTTATTTAAATATTCAAAAACATTTTATGAATAGAACAAAATTAATTTTCAAATTTATTACAAAAGTTTCAATAAAAAATCTTATTGAAAATTTAAAAAATATATCTATGTACATAACCGCAAGTTTTCTAAAACCCCTCTGAACAACTTCATTGTCTTTCCTTGTCTTGGTTAAATCTTCTCATATGAAAATATAAATCTCACTGGAATGAAATATTCCGTCAAAATGAAATAAAACTGATTTCTTTTCATGTCTCAAATTGATTCATCGAGGCCACATAGTTCTTTAGGATGGAACTGTCTTGAGAAGTATTAAGAGACTTAATCAATATAAGCTCCATTCAATTTTGGAAAAAATTAAGGAGACAACAGAATTGTAGATATTAAAAGATTTGCGAAATTTTAATTTTTTTCCATTAAGAAAATCGAAAAAAAATAAAATCTTTCAATCTAACTTTCCTAAACCCCTAATAAGACAGCTTTGTTGAAAAAATTAATGACTGTTTTCTACTCATTTTGTTTTTTAATTAAATTTTTCCCTTTTAAGAAAATAAAAAAGACTCAAAGATTCATTTGGATTAGTTTAGAGATGTAAAAATTTGATAATGGCGTTCGAAAATTTTTATGTTGTAATAAATTGAGCATTTAATCGATAAAAATTAGATGATTAAATTAAGAAATAATACAAATATTATTTTTTAAATAATTTAGTTGATTATAATTTAAGTATCGGCAACAAAATGCGGATAGAGTAAAGAATTGTGAATACAATTTTTATACCATTTTCTTTTTGAACATGGTTCTCTTTAAAATGAATTAAAATTATAATTTTTGCATGATATTAATCAAAAAGGGAAAATATTAAATATAAATAACAAATATTAAAATATTAATAATACTATTTTTAAAATGTATTTAGTATAGTTAAGAAATGATATAGCATAGTAAAACTATACTTCTTTAAGCTCTCTGTAAGATAACCGGAGGAATAAATTCAAACTTTAAGCTTTTGGAGTCTCATTAAACTTTCTACTAGTATTCTTTACATTTCGAAAATGTTAAGCATGGATTTCAGAAAGAACACAAACGAGATTTTTCTTCTCATTTTTTTTTCTCTTGTCTTAGTGATTGTGATATAAAACAAAAGAATTACAAGAAACGTTTTATTTTTCCTTTCCATTTAGAGACTTTTTGAACAGTATTTAACGACATATTTAAAGTACTAGAACCATACAATACACTTTATTTATAGTGTTAATTTTTTTCAATAAATAGCTGATGTTAAATTTTAAATTTTAGAAATGTAATTAATATTGCAATGAAATAATGGCAACTGCAAGCAAAATTCCTAGAATCCCTATTTTTTTATTTTTTTTTTTTTTTTTTTTTTTACAATTTATAATTATTTTCACAAGTTTGCTCAAATAGGTGGTGTAATGGAGTTATTAACAGAAATAACTAACGTTTCTACACAGTTAAGTTGTTCAGTTTTATTTACGGCGAAATAATTTTGTTGCCTGTGCTATGACAATTAACAGAATTAACTTATTGTTAGGAATAATTATTCAATGTGAATTCTTAACTAGAAGGGAACCTTTTATAGCAGTCAGAAATTTTGGTACTTTTCCGTTTCGCTGGCGCAAGCGATAAAGTCGCCAAAAATGATACAACCGGCGCTATAGGGAATATCTCCGCTGGTAAGTTTTCACTGCTACGTTTCCAAAACATGTGACGGCCTTTTACTGTCAACGACTTTATTTCGACTCTTTTTTTCCATTTTATTATTTTATGCTATGTTGCTATATAAACAAATTTAATAATTTCATAAAATCTCTCTAGAAAAAATCGGATTTTAAAAATATATCTTAAAAAATAATAATCGTAACAAATTCACATAAAAAATAATAAGATTTTGAAATATGCATCACTCGATAAATTGTAATCAAATATAATAAGTAAATAAATTGAGGCTCTGGCACCCATCATTCCACGCATAGCGTGAATACAAGAACAACAATTAAATATATAAATTTAAAAAATTTTATGTAAAACATTATTTAAAAATTTTTATGTGTATACTGTGTGTTGTCGCCAGTTGGCGACTTAATTTTCGCTTGGCGAGATTTGCGCCGGCGAAAAGGAAAAGTACCGAAATTTTTTGGCAATATATAATAAAGCAAATGATTATAATTTTGATCACCGAATTATCTCAACAGAAGAAATTATTTAATTATAGCCTTTTTATTCCTATCAAATATTTCCTTGAACACTTTATTATTATTAATAGACGAAAATTATCGGAAGAAATAACAATTCAATGACTTTTACAAAATTATGTAGATCCTATTTATTTATATAGAAATTTTGTTGATCATAATTATTGATTTTAAGCCAAGTAAATTATTTTTTGACTATTTAGTGCTTTTTACAGAAATTAAGAGTGGTTTTTTTATACGTGTCAAGAGATTTTACTGATTATATTGTTAATAATATTCTAGTAAATTATTATCAAGTAATTAATTAATTAATCCTTTACTAAATTAAATTGAGGTAGATACCTTTTATTTACGTTGAAACTTTTTTCATTTGTATTACTAACATTAATAAAATTAAATTATTAATCGAAATAATATATTTAATGTTTCTTTACAAAATTAGATAAGATGCTTATATCTATATTAAAAATTTTATTAATCGTATTATTATCCTTAACAGAAATAATTGTTTAATTTTTTTTACAAATTTAAATAGTAACCTTTTATTTATGTCGAAAATTTTTATTGATTATATTATTATAACTTATAGAAATAGTTTTAAATATAAATAATTGTTATTCATTCATTTAAAAATAAATGTTAAATAACATAAATGAAATTATTAAATTTTTTCTTGCAAAATTCTTTCGAATCTTCCTATTTAAGTTGGAAATGCTGCTAAATACACATTTAAAATAGTTATTTAATTTTTTATCACAAAATTAGAATAGGATCATTTCATTTTAATTAAAACATTTATTGACCATAATATTAATTTGACGAACTTAATAAAAAGCTTAACTATCGAAAATTGTTTCAAGAATTTCTTGCGAATCAGCTGCATGTTTGTCTTCTTGAGAGATTTTCCTACTTAGAGAGCCTCATTCATGTTCCTCATGTGCAAAAATCTATAAAATGCCCAAACTCTACCAAACAGAAATCAGAAATGCAGCATACAACTTCTATTATTCATCTGTTGCTAAGATGGAATCTGAAACCTTATAATCCGAAAAACATGTTTTACCAATAGACTATGCGATAAGTTTATGTTTGTAACCTAAAGAATGAAATGACAATTACTATGGCTGTGTTGATGGAACGAAAATATTTAGCCTTTTCCAAGTATTTTTAAAATAAGAGAAGGCAATGATTATTCTGATTTCTACTGATTGAAGTTGGTGTCTGTAACTCTAACTTGCAAAAATCCATCTTTGTTTCGCATGTAAAATACTAATTATCTTTAGTATAACTGATTTATTTCCTTAGTATTGAAATTAATTAATAATTTATCACCCAAATGTACTAATGGTAAAGTTTATTATTTCTAATCCTTCCTCCATAACAATGTACTAATGCTGAAGTTTATTATTTCTAATCCTTTACTAAATTAAATTGAGGTAGATACCTTTTATTTACGTTGAAACTTTTTTCATTTGTATTACTAACATTAATAAAATTAAATTATTAATCGAAATAATTATTTAATGTTTCTTAACAAAATTAGATAAGATGCTTATATCTATATTAAAAATTTTATTAATCGTATTATTATCCTTAACAGAAATTTGGCAACAATACCTTGCAATTATGTTGCAATTTGGTGACAGATGTGGGAATGAATCCGTCCAATTGCTACTGGATGAATAAAAAATAAAATATCTCCCACAGATCAATAGGAAGAATTCCAACCTCTTGGAGCCATTGACTCTCCTTCTTTGACGGATAGCGCATTTATCTTTCAGAGACTATTCTTAAATGACTTGCTATTATTACATGTCTTTACAAACGGAGCTCACCACACAGGACATCTTTTAATGTCTTCAAGCTCAAATTCTGGCGTATCTTCATAAATTTTGGCTCCATTTTAGCACATTTTTTCCAAGGAAAAGATAACAACAAACTTATTTTTATTAAATTAACTTTTAACTGCAAAGAATGAAACTGTAGCTGGATTCCAATCATAAAAAAGTGATGCCATCAGGATCCATAGAGATTCAGAAGAAAGGATTCAGAAGAAATTAATTATAAAGACAAAACTAGATCTCGTCCAAAACTTACAATTGACATCATGAATAGACTTCTGAATCTTAATATTGATTCTCCACATCTTCCCAGTAACCTTCTTCTGAAAAAGTCTCCAAATGTCACTAGCCGAGCTGGCAGCCGAATGGTTAGCGCTCTTGCCTTCGGTTCAACAGATCGTGGGTTCGAATCCCACCTTGGGCATGGATGTTTGTAGTGGTTCGGAATCCACTTTAAACCGTAGGTTCCGGTCTAATTAGCCCTCGTGTGCAGAAAATGATCGTTGAGCGACAAACTAAACTAAACCAAATGCCGCTAACTACTTAAAACAACTAACAACTAGACACACAGCAATTTTGAACCACGATGGAGTTAAGATATAGATACCTAGTTTGGCAAGTTTTTCTACACACCAGAGACACAACACTAGACTTGGCAGAGAACTCAACGTGCCCAAATGATTTCAACTTGACAGTCTTTCGATGCCTCAAGTATCGAACACACTACCTTCCGTCTACATAAGAGTTTCTTCCCCCAGGCAGTAGCAATACAAAAAAAGGAATTTTAACTAATATATTATATCTAGAAAATGAAATTGATTCGGTAATCAGGATGTGATATTCAAATTTTCCTTGACATACAAGTGTGTTTTGTTTGAATTAATTTTAATTATTAAAAATATTTCACATTCCGACTGCATGGACCGCGATAAAACTAAAAATGCATTACATTCATATTTGTAGAAAAGATACGACAATTTATAGCGTTAGAATTTAAATGTCGTATGAGCTAAACTATAAAAAAGGTAAAAAATATCTGTTTCTTTGACAAAAGCTTGTGTTTTCTTTACACATTATTAACTCATGATATGAATAATAATATTTAAAGAAAAATGGTCTTATAAAACTGATTTTAACTGATCATTAATCACATTTTTTACGGTAAATTTAAAAAATCAGTATAAACTTATTTAGTTTGTCTTTATTTTCACGTCAGTCTTCAAAAGACAGTATTATATTTCATGAATTTTTGAGAATGTGTATATATGTGTGTGCTTGTTAGTGTTTACCAATATGAAAGTGTATGAAATTTGACTCAAATATTTTATTAAATCATATATGATTAATAAGCATTTGTTAGAATCATTTTTTGCAATGTCTATAATGTGATTTAGAAGTAGGATAGAGTTTTTGAGATTTTAAATCCCCAGATTCTATCAAAGCTAAACGCAAAGAAATATATCTGTAAAACTCCCGAGCACTCACCCCAACAGACATGCCTCGGAAATCAGGGCACAAAAAGAATCTTCGATTTTTAGTTCGGACTTCTGTTTGACTTAACGATATCACAATGCTCCTCAGAATGAAAGGTTATGTGTTTTATCCCAGTCACTGAACAGTGGCTAAACATTGACTTATATCCTTTTTGAGCTACCATTAAGCCATGATGAGACATTGAAGTGGGTAGCTTGACACAGCGGATGAGACAAACAATGGCCTCCTAAGTCAGTTACAAGGCATTTTAATATCCTCAACATAAATTTCCTTCCGAAAATATTTTTCATAGACAATTGGTCATTATCACAAGTCTCAAGGAGAAAATGAGGAAAATTCCCGAGTACGCACTTTGACGAACGTGCATGCAGAAAACAACACAACAATGTCTGCGGTTGTTCAACAGTAATTGGGATCCAAAAAGAACTTTTCACTCTAATGAACCACGCCCTACCCTTAAGTTCTTCTTATTCTTCATCTTGGAGCTGGGTTTGTATGTCATTGGGCACCTCTGCTTTTATCAGCATTTTGTACTATTAACTCCAAACCCAATGTTTCCTAGTTCCAGTTGCTCGGGTCACCCACTTTATTAATAAAGTCCGATAACCCTTTAATGGAGTCTAGGGGTAACTCTCTAGTATGGATGATGCCTAAAGAAGTTAATCTAGGGAGGGCAAGAACCTCGCATTCGTAAATGATATGCTTGGCCGTATTCTCTTGCGTATGACATTTCCTGCAGATAGGGTCTTGCTGAAACAGTCCCATTTTATGGAGGTGTTCTCTGAAATAGTAGTGCCCAGTTATGAAGCTTACGATTAAACGTATCTTCTGCCTAGAGCATCTTAGGATTTCAGAGGCAATCCCCGCTGATGATCCACATATCATACTTTTAGCGTGGGTTTGACCAGGTGTGTTGAGCCAAGCTTCATACATCTTCCGTTTTTCCCATCTAAGAACACTAGTTTTTGCGGTCTTCAAATTGATACCATAAAAAGGTTCTGCACCGATGGGAGCAAAAGACGATCCTTGTTTAGAAAGTTCATCAGCCCTTTCATTACCTTCGATATCTTTGTGCCCTGACACCCATCCAAGGATCACCTTGTTTCTAGTTTCCCTTAAGTTACTGTGGGTTCAAAAAGGACCGAGTAGAGCGTTGTTTTGCTTGTAGGTTTTCTGAATATCTTCCCTTGTGAGACGCATGAATTGCACAAAATAATTAGGAAAACGTCATGTAAGAAAGCAAAAACATCGAACATACTTAAATGTCTGACAAATGCTTACAGCTGCTATTACTTTATAAATTGACAAATAAATACTTTAAACTAAAAATTGCCTCAAAAATATTTTATAAAAATATATCTCAAAATGATTCTCAAAGCTCACCATACTATATTTTTTATTCAAAATAAAATATTTTCATAAAAATTTATAAATAATCATAGTTTCTAGAATATCATGTACACTCTGTTTTACTATCCAAAACTGCCGTATAAAGATTCGATATTAAACTTCATCGATTTCCGTAACGCTTTAAACTCATAAAGCACTGAAGTGTAAATTTTCCACTATAGCGGAAACTTTTATTGAAGCATTTTTAAGGAACAGTGAGGAGAAAATAACGTTAGCTTGTAATTTGTTACTCTAACGTTATATTAAATTAATATTAGTGAGAAAACTTTTATAGAGTAATAAATGATGACACTGTAAATATATTTTCAGTAATATAATAAGTTTTTATTTTTAAGAGAAAATATAATAATATAGTTAAATGAACGTGAAAATATTTCTAACTATACAAAACATTATGTTAAATATACTTTTAAGCAAGCATTTTAAGTATACACTGTGTCATGTTAAATTTATGCATGATACTAAATGTATTAATTTGTGTTAAATTGTATGTTACCTTCATTATTCACAGTTTTTATTGGTTAAATAGTTTATTATATGTCTCATAATCTTAAAAATAATTATTTTTAAATTCACTCCAATAACATCAA
This sequence comes from Latrodectus hesperus, assembly GCA_037975125.1. Lineage (NCBI taxonomy): Eukaryota > Metazoa > Arthropoda > Arachnida > Araneae > Theridiidae > Latrodectus > Latrodectus hesperus. The sequence continues at coordinate 38,535 of JAJQOW010001080.1, read as the reverse complement.
ATATTCCTAATCAAATGCAATTAAGTTCCAAGTAGACACTTAATTATGATGGTTTTCGATTTAAAATCACATAATCATATATGATGCAATGTATTGCATTGTTTTATGAATATATAAATTTAAAAAACAATTTCAGTTACTGTAGCGACACTCTCCAAATTGCAGTGCATAATATATTCTTGAAGCCGACCAATGCGGAGAGCTTAGCATCCCTACTCTCAAAGCAGTAGGTCCTGGGTTCGAATCCTAGTTCGGGCATGGATGTTTCTTACTCTCTTTGTGTTTATCTTTCTTCATCACTTCACTTTCGGCGCAAAGATGGCACAGCCACTGGCTGCCCCATTATATGAAATGCCATCATATATATATATATATATATATATATATATATATATATATATATATATATATATATATATATATATATATATATATGAATAGATTACAAGTCCTTAATCCCAATAATCATCTATTTTGACTTCTCTAAATACTTTTATGTGAATATTTACAAAATAATTTACCAATTAGAATAAAAAATATTTATTGTTGTATAAAAAATTGCAAATTAATCTGCTTCAGTACCTTTATTTGGATACATTGATTCTTTAAAATCGTATATTAAAATTCTAATAAATTTGCTAATTTTGATCCAATTTATTATAGTTTAAATAAAATATAAATCACATTTTTTTTAAATTATGCTGTTTTAAGAAATCCCTTTTGTTCCTCATATTTCGTATAAATAAGCCAGTTATATTGAATAACAATATGAATTTTAAATATTATCATCACCTTCAATTTTTACAACTTTTAATACGTCAAGTAGGAAAGATAATTCAAATGTTACTTTTTATTATATATATATATATATATATATATATATATATATATATATATATATATATATATATATATATATATATATATATATATATATATATATATATATATATATATATATATATATATATATACAGAGAGAGAGAGAGAGATACGTTGTTACTGTGGCTTATTCCTCAAAGTCTATCTGTAAGCTAGACCATGTCCAAGAGGTCGTGAATCCTCAAAAAGTCAGAAACAGTGAAAGGTGAAGTAATAAAGTCCTTATGCAAAAGCTCTGGATTTTCAGGGGAACTGCGCGGAAGTGCACTTGGTCCATCAAGATCAATATATATATATATATATATATATATATATATATATATATATATATATATATATATATATATATATATATATATATATATATATATATATATATATATATATATATATATATATATATATATATATATATATAAGAGAGAGAGAGATACGTTGTTAATGTGGGTTATTCCTCAAAGTCTATCTGTAAGTCTACCATGTCCAAGAGGTCGTGAATCCTCAAAAAGTCAGAAACAGTGAAAGGTGAAGTAATAAAGTCCTCATGCAAAAGCTCTGAATTTTCAGGGGAACTGCGTGGAAGTGCACTTGGTCCATCAAGATCAATATATATATATATATATATATATATATATATATATATATATATATATATATATATATATATATATATAAAAGAGAGAGAGATACGTTGTTAATGTGGGTTATTCCTCAAAGTCTATCTGTAAGCTAGACCATGTCCAAGAGGTCGTGAATCCTCAAAAAGTCAGAAACAGTGAGAGGTGAAGTAATAAAGTCCTCATGCAAAAGCTCTGGATTTTCAGGGGAACTGCGCGGAAGTGCACTTGGTTCATCAAGATCAATATATATATACATATATATATATATATATATATATATATATATATATATATATATATATATATATATATATATATATTGATATCTTATATTTGTATTTATTAAAACTATCTTTTAGTCAATTTTTAAATAAGTATTTTGAATCAGTATTTAATTTCCCTTTTAAAAATAAATGTTCTTTTATGTGAATAATGGAATATATTAAGTAAGCTTTGAAAATTTAATATAAAATGGAGATAATATTCTCATCGTAGATAAAAGGTATAAAAAATAACAGAAAAATGCATTTAAAATACAAGTTGAAATGCTCTTACTATGAAGAAACGGAGAGCTAACAAAGCACTTCTTGTTAAATTCAAACAATCCACGTAAAAATAAGATGCTTTCACTCTGTTTAACTTAGATTATTTTTTTACCCATTTCATTTAAAATTTTATGCGTGAGAGTTTTATTCCAAATATTTACTTTCTTCCTTTCAGCCCTGTTTTTCGCAGTGCACGATTATACTTGTAAAATAAATGTTTTTATGCATGAAATTTGTAAGCCATTTGTAAAGAAGATCTAATCCTCTAGCCAACAAGAATTACATTAAGGAACATCTACATTAAGGACTATAAAGACTTGATTCCAAAACACCAAATTTATTTACCTCATCAATAATGTTGCAAAAGTGAATGCTATGCAAGTGCATTTTATTCTTTTCAGAATGAAGGTGTGTTTTCTGTTTGAATTAGAATATAAAAAAAAATCTTTTGTTAATTATGCTTATTAAAAATGAGATGGTGCATTACTTGAGATGTCAAGTAATTAACAATATGGAAATTTAATGGAAAAATGTAAATTAACTCATCAACTTGTAAATTGAAAGAAAAGTCAGTTCTGAATATATATTGATAAAGATTGAAGTCTATAAATGTTTCAATATTTTTAAAATTAAGATAAGTATTTTTCATTTGGAAAATTATTTAAGTTGTTTCTTGGAACAATATTTATGCAAATGAGGTACATCAATTATTGCCTTTGACTGTATGAACATGTATATGAAGTATAAGCATTTTTTTCTTCTCCATTTATGAAAATTATATTGAAATATAACTAGCTTTGTGCACTTTAAATGGATTACAAGAAAGTATAAATATTACGTATGTAATAAATAAAGTATCAAATTATGTAATATTTAGTTAATTAAATATTGTTTTCTAAGCATTTTTCGTGTTCTTGGGAAGACAGAGTAACATCACGGTCTTATAAAATACAATGGCGTACATTATAATAATCCTTAATATTACTTTATAATGATTATAATGTTTGTACACATTCTTTAACACCATGAACGGCCACATTTTCCATGTAATGCAGTTTAGAGTCTTCGAATAATTTCATTTGTACAGGTATTAAATAGTGTTTAGAGATATATTTTACCATTCCTTATATAAATATTGTTCAAAGTTCAGAGAGAGCTGCCATTGGAGGATATTCATTTCGGATCGAACGCTCTAAAATAGATAGTAGTGTTTTCGTTATGCTGAATTTTGAGGAATGTGAGATTTAAGATGTTTTACATCACCTCGTATTCATCAAATCATGTTTGGATGAGATCTGCTGGAAGAATAGAAATATTATTAGCTTAAAAAATTCTTTCTGCAGTCGGAGAAAAAATTTAGTAATAAGATTAACTAGGTTATCTAAAATTTCTCGACATTTTTTTTCAATCATTTTACTATTTAGAGTAACGAATAGGCCACAACAAAAACACCACAACATAACAACTCAGCAGTGCTTCAGAATTGGAAGGAGACAATCATGATCATCCACTTGTTAATGTCCAACAAACATTCAATCATCTTAGTGTGAAGTTGTTGTTGTTGTTAACCATGACATTTGGATAAGCCAAGATCACTAGCCGACGGCTAGGCGCAATTAAGTCAAACGGGTGCTTCTTTCATTTTAACCAGAGCATCACGAAGGTGAAAGTACGTCTTTGTTCTAAGGCTTCTCCGATAGATGGCACCAGCATAAGATCCTCTCTCTCAATTCTGACTTTGATCTGTAGGGGGAGGAAATTTTCTCCAGACCATTACACCCATGGTTATTGTTCAACGATCGACTACAGGACTTTCGATTCCACGTGTATTAACGAGCACGTATATCGCATGTACTCGATGCGTCATTGACGGCATTGGGAATCGCACCCACCCCATTCGGACGGAAGATCGATGCCCTAACTACTAAGCTATCACGGCCACTAGTGAAATGTTAAAGATGATTCATTGGGCTATATAATTGTCTTCCATACATCAACCGAACGGTTATAGTAGTCTAGTTGGTTAGTGTGTCATTTTCATTATCAGAAGTCAGTGAGTTCAAATCCCGGCTTATTAAATATTCGCTGTGTTCACTATAGGCAGCTAGTGCCCGTTAAGTAGGTCATAGTTACAATGTCCTCCAAGTGAAAAGACATTCTGTGGATGGTAAGTGTTGGAGTCTTGTACTTGGTGCTTGCTTCTAAATTAAGAAGATTCCTTCTAAACTGCTTCCATTTAACTGATAGAGAACAACTCTTTTAAATCACAGAGAAGCATGCTGATGCAACATACCAGTCCACCAGATTTGCTCATTGAGACACCATTGTATAAGATATTTTGTACAAATAATTGTGATAAATAGCTTGTGAATGACTGCTTTGTTGTTGTTGTTCAACCTGTATGATTCCTGTACCTAGCCCTGAGTTGGGCTCTACCAGTTAGATAGAAGGTGAAGTCTCCGTGATTTTAAAGCAATAACCTAAGCAGAAGACCTCCAATACTTAACCTGCCACCCTTACAGATATCATTTCACTTGGAGGGCATTGCGACAATGACCTATTAAATGTGTGCCTTTATTGAACACGACAGATCTTGGGTTAAGCTAGGATTCAGAGTCACAGTCTTCCGATAATGAGAACGATATCCTAACCAACCAGGACACAGCAGTCCATTTATGCTTTGTATTAACCCTTCTATTTGAGATAATTCTTCTTAAGTGTAATTATTGTCGAAAATACAAATACTGATTAAGTTTAGCAGCCATAGATTTGGTTACGATTAGTTTCTTTTCACATATTATAATCCAATTCAATATAGCTATCAGTCTCTTTCACTCATTTTCTACTTCAGCCCACTATTTTGTTCAACTGAGTTTGTCTTGATGTGATGTAAGTAATCTGTCATGATTTAAGAAATTGTTCCTGTAGGAACAATTGTTCAAAACACAATAACTCTTTTTTTGGGGGGTAAGCAAAAACTTTTGTTGCCATATTAAGAAAACTAAAATATACAGATATAAAAAATAAGATGAAGAGGAAACATAGAGGTCTCTAAACACTCCCCTCCCAGTGAAAATGATTATGAGACATAATCCTATAAATGAGGTGGAAACTTGACAGTCACTGCGTGTGGTATGGCTGGGATTGACCGGGGACGAAATCTTCTCCCGAGGTTTGTGCTGGATGTGCGAATCTGGATAATTCATGTCTCTGTGAGTTTCAAAAGTCTGTTTATCATTATTTTTTATGATGAAACACGGTTTCAGTCCATCAATTGAAATTATTTCAAGAGTTCCATTAATTTACATATCAAAGTACTTTAATGCTCCGTTCTTGACAACATAAGACCCAAGATAACCTGGCTGAAAAGTTGAAGTGCCTGCGTTATTATAGACGAAAACATGTGAGCAATTCAAAAGGTGTTTTGAAACGAATACGATTGTATTGCCAAATCTTGAGAGATATAATGACATATATTTTTATTCCTGCTACTACGTCTATTAATGGAATTACTTCTAGAGTGGCGTCTGAATTCTTGACGTCTAGAATGTCTTTTATTCAATTCGTTGACTTGTAGAGACAACTCTGCTATGTGTTCTTGCAATTTAACTAAAACGTTATCATCACTAGAGCGATCTACGGTAGCATTCTGATATGACGTGGAATTTAATTCCCATATTTTATCAGCCATTGTTGCCAATTTGATTAAATCGTCGCCACTGATGGATAAAATACTATAAATTGCTGTTGGTAATCTTTGAAACCAGAGAGTTTTAAGAAAGGATTCACTTACTTTATCTGATGCTAAATTCTTCATTTCACATAATAACTGTGAAGGTTTTCTATCGCCCAATTCTACTTCAGTTAATAATTTTTAGTCTTTCGCGTTTTGGTTTCGTCGAAGATGGAAATAATTCTGTCTTTAATGGCCACGCATTTATCGTCATTTGAGGGATTTATCAGAATGTCCGACACTTGAGATAATATTTTCAGCATCAATGGAGCTCACGACATAATCGTACTTTGTTTGATCTCTCGTAATTGCAGCATTTCGAAATTGAGCTTCCAACTGGAGAAATCATATCTTTGGGTCCAGTTTCCAAAACGCAAGGACAGCACTGTAAACACTAACTCTAGAGATCGATGATGAAGCGTCGCTTTTGTTTTCCATTTTTTAATATCGCGTCCGGTATTCACCAATGAAGTGGTTTTCTTTAATACAAATCCTTGACAAACACTTAACTCTAGATGAACAGAACTTAGACAGAAAGAAAAAGAATTAAAAACGAACAAAACTTGTTTATTATATTCATGATATCAATCTGTTGTTGTTATGTAAAAACACAATAAATCTTTTTTTTTATGAACAAAAATTTTTTTTGCCATATTAAGAAAACTAAAAAGTACAGAAATTAAAAATAAGATGAAAAGGAAATATAGAGGTCGCTATATAAACCTAAATACCGCATATGAGAAGTATGAGAAAGTATGAGAAGTATGAGAAACTCGGAAATGTACTTCTTCATACAATATATTATTCTTTATTTTGATGTAATATTTTGTGAAATGCATTTATTAAAAGGTTGATGAATTATTTGTACTCATTTTCCATTTTACGCATTCAGAGTATATTTCTATTAAATACTTTTAAGATGGCGTGCTGCTTAATTGTGGGTGAACAACGCCATCATTTTCAAAGTGAATACAAATATTCTATTTATGTTTTTGGAATCTCAATTTATTTTTAATGTGCAGACTAATGTCATGCAAAGAATAAAAAATGAAGCGGTTGGAAACACAGAAATCGAAAACGAAATATAGCCCATATTTTTTTGTTTGTGAATTTTGTAATGTCGCGCTTATTTTACATTTCTCTGCGCTTATGTTGTATTGTTGTTGTTACTAATGACACTTGGACAAGCCAAGCTCGCTATGTCTTGGCTATGCGAAATTAAGTCAATTGGAAGAGTCTTTCGTTTAATCAGAGCACCATAAATGTGAAAGTACGACTTTTGCTCTTCAAATCCTCCAATAGATGGCAGCACCAGAGAATTTTCTCCCTCAATTTTGGCATTGATCTGAAGGGGGAGTAAATTTCTCCAGACCATTGCACCCATGGTAACTGCTCAACGACCGACCACAGGACTTTCGATTCCACAGATTTAACGAGCACGTATATCGCATGTACTCAGCGGGTCTTTGGGGGCATTGGGAATCGAACCCCACCCTTCCGGATGGAAGGCAGATACCATAACCACTAGGCTACCACGGCCTCGCGTTTATGTTAAATAACATACGATTGCAAAATTTGTAGTTTCCCTATAATGGTTTCAACTAAAGTTATTTTCTTCTGTTTCTGCATTTTTTCATTTGCATTTAAAAATACGAAAAGGAACATAACAAGAATTTTCCTTTCTTTACCATTAAAATGAGAATTTACATTCATTTGGGATTAAAATTGTCCAGTTATACAAGGGCTGAGATCGCGTTTTTGGTACTTTGTAGTTCTCACTACTTCCATCACTAATGAGGAAAGTAATTGAGCTGAAAAGTTATTCCATCAAAATTATTTCTCTTCTAATTACCCCAGTTCAACCATTTCTTAATCTGCTCTACATTTTCAAACTGATGAGAAAGCACTTTTAAATTTAGTCTCTTTTTTACCGAAATTTGTCTTAAAGAAATTCACTATTGGATAATTTGCTGCTTTTCGATCAATTTGAAATATACAGCTGATTTATTAAAAAAATTAATTGGAGGGACATTTTCTAATAAATTGTAATTTAACTTCTTTTATTAAAAATTTATTTGATTAAAATATTTAATAGTTTGAATATTTTGTTTTCCTTTGATATAAAGCATTATGAAGAGCATCGAAAAATTATATGTAGTACATATAACTCTCTGTATTAAATAAAAGTGTTTCTGCATATCTAAAAAATAATTCTTTTGTAAAGAGATTATTAGCATAAGAGATTAAATAAATTATTTTAGATGCTCAACAAGCATTCAAAAATCTAAAATGAATGTATTTTTTTATCCTTACATGTTTTTAACCAGTCATTTTAACAATAATTGATTTCATCAAATGGAGTAATCATTCCCAGATATAGACATTAAACAAACACATTTTTTTAATATCAAAATATTAAAAAAAATTTTATTTTTAGCTTTTTGAGATTTAACATTGAAAAAATGGCATATAGATGTTCTTGTTTAATAATAATAAGAATGTCATTTTATATTAACGACAGTTAATTTTTTCTCTTACGTCTCTTAAAAAATATTTTCTTTGGCAAACAACCATAATCAATCTAATTATAACGCTTAAAATGTTTATATATCATTCTAATGTTGCTGGGAAACATTTCTCACACGTACAAAATTTCTAATTTTAATGAAGAAAAATATTATTTCCTTACTTTTGGTTTTGTAAATAAACAAATAAAAAAAATTAAGTTTAAACATTTGATTCAAACATTTTTATTAGATGAAATATTCCATATCGTAAACATACAAAATATCTTTATATTTTAAATGTAATTTTCTTTAAAATAAACATGTCTTGCCTTTCATTTTGAACAACTTTCAAGTAAAAATAAATATTTCAAGTAGTCTGTTTTTCCTGCATTTTTGTATTAAATGAAAAGCATGTTACTTATTATGAAGTTAAATGGAAAAAAGTAAAAAATTAAGAATTTAGAAATAAAAATATTCACATTTATGTCATAAAAAGAAATATAAGCTGACAAGAATACATTAACTTTCTTATCAGAATTCAATAAAATTTAAGGAAAATTAGCAGAAAAATTTATCAGAAGCAATTTTTAATCCGTACATATAATGATTGAATACAAAAGAGGATACATAATATGTAATTATAATATTATATAATAGCATTTATAATATATGCCTTGTTTTTCATTACTTATTATAACGATGTTAAGATTACAATTTATTTATGTTCACATATATACATATTAAAAGTCTTAAAGTATTTTATTACACTCGCTATAAAAAAACTTTTATATTTTTAACATATCTTATTAAATATACATATACACACAGGCGGGCCAAGGAAATCGAAACCTTTAAGATTTTCCTTTAAGTACTTCCGAGGGATTATAAGTACGTAAACTCTGTTTTTGTATTGGATTACACGTCACATGAAAGCAGCTTAAATAAAGTGTAAGAATACATTTCACCACAAATGAAGTAAAATCTGAAAAACAACACATATTTCATCATTTGAAAAAGCATTTATTGTAGGCGAGCATTTAACAAGGGTATAGATTTCAAAAACAGAAACTCTCAATAAACTTCTAAAAGCAGCCGTAAAAAGTATTTTCAAAATTTGGAATCAGAACCCAAAGTTCTTGTTTAGCAGATGAACACAGTTTTCCAAGAAAGTGATTGCCAGTCTCCAACGACTTTCACTGCAGAACAAACTACTCTACTGTGCTTCAAATCACAAAAAATTGGTAACTAAGGGTCTTCCCGAGAGATTTCAGCTTGATTCAGTGGTCGCAATGTCTTCCAAGTGAAATGATACCATTTAGAAGCAATGCTCGATCCTTGATTTTAAATTACGAGGACTCACACCCCACTGCTTCTATTGACAACTGACTCAAGGACAGATACAAGAAAGTATGCTGATACAAAAACAACTCATATTGTACAAGGGTTTGATGGAGACATCCGATGCGAGGCATATTCCATTAACATAGAAGAGGTATCCTGATGTTCCTCGAGAGTAAACAAACAGTCATGAGATACGTAGATATACAGGGGCAGAACCAAATGCACTCTATAATGTTGCATTTTTATTTTGATGGTGATGGATATTGATAAAGACTCTGAAAAAGCATTTCATCCCGAAACGTATAATTACCGATCTCCCTTAGGGATTCTATGTTATTATTTATGTGACTTATCCTTCAAATATCTGACGAAGTCACACAAGGTCCATCAGATCATTGACCCTGAAGAAACCGAGGCTCCTAAGGAAATATGAGTATCTCTGAAGAATCCTAAACAGAGTCCAGAATGTGTTGAGGAGAAGCCTGCTCAGTTTTATATTTAGAGCATATATGAAACATTTTCTTGACTTTGAGATACGAGAGACCCCTTATGTGGCCGGTTGCTAATCTGGAAATAAAGAGATTCTGTCACAAGGAGGAGGTGAGAAGTGCAGCTTCTGTTGATCCAAAGATTTGAGCACCATCATGGTAGAAGTCTGTCTCGACTTGGGTTGGTGTTCTTTTTCGTCAGGCACCTCTCCTACGACCTGTCCGGCTTGGGAGACCCTTACTAGTAACGAGCTACTGCCGGCATGCCCTCCAAGGTCATTCATGCACACTGCCTCGACAAGGCAGGAATACCGTCGTTAGGAGAGATTTCATACATTTTACATGCTAGTATACCTATATTATCACCGACAGGTTCACTAAGGAGTGTTGAGTCAGGGTTGGATCCTAATCCTTGTGTCTAAAAATTCATCAGTAATATTGGACATCGTCTTACGATAGTTTTGCACCGAGTTTCTGATATATTGCTTAAGATAAATGTCCTTTTAATTCAGAACAATCTATTTCTAAATTAAATTTAATTATTTATACAAAATATTCCCCATTTCTCAAGATTTCTGGTGTTAAGTTAGCTATCTCGCATTTATATTAGTTGAAATCTATGAAAATACGAGATCTAAAAGATACCCAATAAAAGAGCCTTTGGAATACGCTTCTTTTGTTGATACCATTGTATGAAAAACAAATTCAAATTATATAAATAACTTTCTAAGTATAAACGTTCTGAAAATTTGAGGGCAAAAATAAAATTATGGCAATCGTTGATCACTAGATTCAATTCACTTGTCATTCATTCCGAGTTTCCTTAAGTAACCAGAAATGTGCTACTTCATAATTTTTGCTATTTTTGGTATTAATTGTATTTCCTGGATTTGTTAATCAACTGTTAGTTAGGATTTTTATCATTGCTGATCGCTTACTTTTACTTTGGTTTTAAACATCAAGTCGCTAAATTTCGAATTACTTTATACTAAGAGATTCCATTAAAACATGTATTGCGATATAATAGTTTCCCGTTCATTTCGACGGAAATGACTGATATTGAAAGTGAAATTTTACAAAATGCAAGATTTCGATTTTTGTCCTGTTCTGCATAATTGTGAAATATGATCAGGATGTAAATGAAGATTTTGATTTAATGCTTAACCGATAAGATAAAACTAGGATCATGAGTAACTCCATAGATCAGAGGTGTCAACCTCAATTTCTCAGAGGACCATATATTAAACTTAGAATGTGTAGGCGGGACAGATTCAAATTAAAAAATAGACTGAATTATTCTAACATTTTATTTAGATAATTATATAGCATACGGTTGTTAAAAATCATATCAAAGTTATAAAAGAGGGTAATTATTTTGAGCTCGAGGATCCAGACACCTGACTTCACATGTTTTTGACATGCTCAATGATGCCAGGTGTCATATTCGTGGTAGTTATTTTAAGAATTGATTGGAGATGCTCATTCGTAAGTCTCATGTGATGTTTGTTATCATTTATTTTCATGACTGAAAACATCTGCTCACATAAATAGGTGCTGCCAAACATGCACAGAATGCATGCTGCATGCTTTTTTTAATTCCGGGTATTTATGCAAACTCTTAAAATACTTTAAATTTTTCACTTTAAATTTTTCTTTCAAGTTACTGTCCTATTAAAGATCTGTAACCTCCATTTGCAAATGAACTGGTGCCTGTGTGAAGTTTCATAATTGAATGGATTGTTGAAAATTGGGAATTCCATTTCATTCATTTTGTGGAAGTCTTCAAAATTGTTGAATTCCGTGATCAAATTTTGCAGAAGTTGAGAATATTGATTCATTTTTTTTTGGTTCACTGTGCCAAATGATTTTAAATGAGGGAAACGATCCAAAGTTTGATTTTTTGCCTGATTTTCCCACAGCCTCAATTTGTTTCAAAAGCTTGAATACATGAATATATTTGAGTGATAATCGGATTTTTACCGTATACTTTACATTCAGATCAGTCAAGTGTTCATTCATTTCTACCAAAAAGGCACAATCAACCCACCAGTAATTGTCATAATCAATTATGTTGCCTTTTTCTAATATGAAAGCTTGAATAGAGTCATGTAATGCAAAAAATCTTTCTAAAACTACTCCTCGATTGAACCAATGAACTTCGGTGAAATATAGGACATCAGGAAACTCATCGTCCAAATCTTGTAAAACCTGCCTGAACTGTCAATGATTTAGACCTCTGCTCCTTATAACATTTACTATTTTAATTATAGGTTGCATGACATGGTCCATTTTTAAATGTTTGGATGCCAAGGATTCCTGATGAATTATATAGTGAAATCCTACAAAATTCAATGGTGTAATTACAACGCCCGAATGTATGCCATCCATGGCAGGAGCACCATCCGTGGTTGTGATGCTAAGTATATTCCAGTCGAGTTCATATTCTGCTATCAAATGCTCAATTGCAGAATAAATATCATTTGCTGTAGTACTACCTGTCCATGGAACGCACTTTAATAGTTCTTTAGTTATTTCAAAGTTACTGTTAATACCTCGTATAAAAACAGCAAGCTGAGCTGTATCAACAGTGGCAGTGCTTTCGTCAACAGCGAGTGAAAAGTTTGTAAGTTCCTTAATTTTCTCCTTCATTTTAAGAACCAAATTTTGAGATATATCATTTATTCTTGAAACAACAGTGTTTCTCGACAGCGAAATATTTGGAATTATTGACTTTTGAAATGGAAATGAAACATTGGCAACTTCCAACATACAGTCTTTAATAAAATCACTATCAGTGAAAGATTTTGATCTCCCGCGATTTCTAATGCAATAATAAATTTTGATTTCAAGGCATCTTGGCTGTCAGTATTAGCTTTAGTAAACATTGATTGTTGATCTTGAAGTTTAGATTTTAAAGATGACAATGTGTCCATTCTTATTATTTCGGTGTTTTAATCTAAATTTGATTTATGATTCGTATCATAACGTCTCTTCAAGTTAAACTCCTTACAAACAGCAACTGTTTGATTGCAAATCAAACACAGTGGTTTACCTTTCCATTCTATGAAAAAATATGCTATTTCCCATTTAGACTGAAAAACTCAGCACTCACTATCAACTTTACGTTTTTGTAACATTATGCCAAATAGTAACAATTATGGACATCGCACGACACAAACAAATGCACAATACCTTCACAGTCACTAAATTTCACAATAACTACTTCGCAGTACAACTAAAAATCTTTCTCCGACAATATCGCTTCGATTACTCGACTCAACTGACTCAAGTTACTCAGACGCACTCCTTTTATATCGACAAAGAAGGTTCTATTCTAGACTCGAAGAGCGTGGAAGATTCTATTGTTCTCAACAAAAATAATAGGGTATTACCGCTTTTTGCTAAGAGAGGGCGTTACTGTCTATCTCTCTCGGTTGTCTAGGCACGCGCTGCCCTTGAAATTACTTATGAATGTAGTGTGTACAATTTTAAAACTTCCTTTGAGGAATTGAGTGAAGTCTAAATGCTCTAAAAAACATGATTCTTCTTTCTGTAACACATTGCGATCACAGGCCATATCTTTGACATGACTAGCATAGACGATATGGTTAGTTACATAGTGCAATAACGAAAAACTACGCTCGAAGTAAAGGTTGCACTATGACTATCATCTACCTGAGCGGAGAGCAGGTTATACGGGTGAATGTCAATAATTTTCAAGGTATTTCACATCCGAGTGTTTAAATTATCAAAAACTTGGGTAATTAACTAAGGGAAACAGAAAGTATTCTTATTTGTTCTCGTTCAGGAAGACTATTAAAGATATGTTTTGGAATATGCTTTAGCCAATCCATATAGCAGTACATTCGAAATTAGCAGACTGTGCAGATTATCGCGAGCGCTTTTATGACAAATATTACCTGCTGAAAGAATAAGTCACTACATATCATGCTGCAATAAAATTTGCTACCATAGATTACAGCCACACATTTGTACTATATTTAATCTTTTACTACAAGGCCCATTATTATCAGGTATTTTCTTTTTAAGTGAAAGTGCATCAATTTTGTAGAATTTAGAGTATTTATATTGATTTCTTTCACTCAGTATCATATTCACATAAATAACCAAAAATATGCAGTGGAATATTATAATTCATAATTTTTATTTGTGAATTATAAAAATTATTTGGGGGGTGGTGTCAGTCGCCTTCACGTGGTGCCCTCTGTTTTCACTAAACGACTGACTCCTGTCGCTTCGTGCAGCCTACTACGTTCTTTCGGCTTCAGGATCATATTGCTGCTGTATTTTTAAAGGTCTTTTTCAAGGCCCGGACTATGGCTAAAGACAAGCTTAAAATGATTTTTTGGAATGCAGGTGGTTTTACTAATGACAAGTTCACCGAACTAAAACTTATTGTTTTTAATCATGACATTGACATCCTGGGTATAGTGGAAAGTGGTGCCTCTACTCAAAATTTAAATTTTTTTCGTATCAATGGATATCAAACTTTCTGTTTAGAGAGATCTCGACAGGTAGCTTCTGGCATTGTCATCTATGTTAAAAGTACTTATATTGCTAGTATGACTGTGGGACACACTATGACTGCTGTGGACAAACTGGAGGCAGTGGAAATAAATGTTTGGAGAAATACCCAGCATTACCGAATTTTTGTCATGTATAATCCTCCCAATAACTGTCCAGATCTGGAATTCATTAACGATCGCTGGAATAGACGCTCAATTTTAATAGGAGACTTCAATGCCCATTCCCGGAGATGGGGATACAATGACACAAATCCAGCGGGTCGTGTTCTTGAAAATTTTATTGATTCTACTCAGGCAGATTTTGTGGAAAACTCTCAGAGACTTCCAACATTTCTGTCCTACAGGGGAGTGTCTTCTCATCCCGACTTATTAATTGTCCATACAAATGTCTCAAGATTCGCTTCTCACTCTCTGCTACCTGCCCCTGGTGGAGCTGGCCACAGCCTCCTCCTGGCCACTTTTGCTATTGAACAAAATGGATATAGAGAGATTAGGTTCCCTCATTGGAATTTAAGGAAAGCAAACTGGACAAAATACAAATATCTGACAGACTCACTTATGAAATCATTGTTAGAAAAAACCCTTTTGACTGGAAACTTGGATAATGTTGTTGATACTTTTACAGAAATTATTTTGGCCTGTGCCGAAGGTTGTATACCTAGAGGACAGGTAAGGAAATATTCTCCCTTCTGGAGTGAACACTTACAATCTCTTAAAGTTAGCCGCGACGAGGCTAGAGCCAGAGCTCTGGCTACTGGACAAATGACTGACTGTATTGAACTTCGTAAAAGACAGGCCATCATTAAACGAGCTATTAAAGAAGCAAAACGACTCACTTTTCATAACTTCTTAGTAGGCTTAGACTACAGAAGGGATGCCTTAAAGGCCCACCGTTTCCTCTCTAAAATCAACAATCAGAAAGATACTAGGAAAGAACCAATTAAATTGGGCAATAAATTACTCACTTCAGACAGAGAAATTGCCAGGGCTTTTAATAAACATTATGCAATTATTAGCAATTACCATCCCTCAGATAGGATACATGATAGGGAATTGGTTTGCCCACAGACATGCTTAACTCCAGAGATGGATAGTTTGTTCAATTCTCCTTTCACCTTATTTGAACTCAAGTGTGGGTTAAAGACTTTGTCCCGGGGCAAGAGTCCCGGACCGGATAATATTGTATCAGATTTCCTGGTGAACTTGGGAGAGGGCTCTTTGGATGGACTGCTTAACATAATTAATATGTCTTGGACCAGGGGCCTTCCAAGTCAGTGGCGTAAGGCCGAAGTTATTCCGATCCTGAAGAGTGGTAAAGATCCTGGGGATATCTCTAGCTATCGACCTATCTCTCTCACAAGCGCTACCTGTAAATTGACAGAGCGCTTGATTTCGGTAAGGCTCAAATTCTATTTGGAAAATTATTCTTGCCTGTCATATAGACAAGCAGGCTTTCGTAAAAACAGAAATACTGTTGAACAAGTGGCAAGACTTACACAGCTGATTAAGGATGGTTTTCATCAGAAACACAGTTCAGTGGCAGTCTTTATAGACTTTAAAACCGCTTTTGATAGAGTGTGGAGAAGAAAATTGCTTAAGAAAATTATAGACATGGGAATATGTGGAAACATGTACAGTTGGATCAAGTCATTTTTGGCCCAGAGATTTATCAGAACCAGGTTTGGTGGATCTGTCTCCTGCTACAGACAAACTCGACAGGGACTTCCTCAGGGCTCAGTGTTGAGCCCTATATTGTTCAACATCATGATAAATGATGTAATCCAGAGGGTTATGGATGCTGATGGGGATGTTAGAGCCCTTCTTTTTGCAGATGATCTGGTCATTTGGTCGACCAGCAGAGATATACAGCACATCCAGCTTTCCCTTTGCCGGGCTTTAAAAGAACTGTTTCATTGGTCTAATGAAAATCAAATGATTGTAAACATTGATAAAACCTTTTACCAACTGTTTACTTTAAGTACAAAACCCTTTGATATTAATTTATATTATGGCCCCCATCGCCTGTGTAAAACAGCTAGAGCCAAATATCTGGGCATCACTTTGGATACAAGGTTAAGTTGGAATAGTCAAACTGTTGAAGTTATAGACATCGGGAAATCCAGAAGTAAACTTTTGAAAAGACTTGCAGGAGTGAAATGGGGAGCTTCACAGGACTTACTCTGCACCACCTATAAGTCATACATCAGACCTGCAATTGAATATGGAGCTGAGCTCCTGATTACTGCATCGGATAACATCCAGAAAAAACTGGAGACTGTTCAGAATAATCTCCTTAGACTTATTACCGGTGCGGCTTCATCTACACCTATCGAGGCAATGCAAATTCAGACTGGTTTGGAACCTTTGGTAGATCGAAGACAAAGTGCTGCCCTGAAACTCTCCGAAAGGCTTCTAAGGGATGATGGTTTTTGGAGAGATTATATTCCTGTTTTCCCAAGATTGAAAACACAGAGAACTTTTTGACTTTGACCAGGGAATTGTCAGATAGGTATAAGATCCCGGATGCAAATAGAGTGCCTTTATTTAGACCCCCTATCTTTCAAAACCATATTTATAGAGCTGATTGCTGTCTAGACCTGATAGTACCTGTTAGTAAGAAGGTCTCCACTGATTCTGAACTAGGGATGGCTACCCTAGCTACTATCAATGAGCATTATCCATCATCTGTTTGGTTCCATGTCTATACAGATGGTTCAGCTGTGGATGCCATTAGAAATGCTGGTGCAGGAGTATACTCTAAGAGTTTCAGGCTTTGCCAGGCTGTTGGGAAATACTATAACAGCTATAATGGTGAAGTGGCTGCTGTGCAATTAGCACTTGAGGAGATCAGAAAGGGTAATGAGAACAACATAGTATTTTTTATAGACTCTCAGGCCACCATCAGGTCTCTCTCTTCAATTGCTCCTAGCAGTATTGGGTCTGTTTATCTCTGTCAAATGGCAATTAGTTCTCTACTGGAAGAAGGACGACAAATTGTGCTGCAATGGATACCCAGCCACTGTGGTATCGCCGGAAATGAGGCAGCTGATAAATTGGCAAAGGCTGGCTCAAATCTACAACAGCCTTCTCCAGCCTTGGAGTACCATACTGTTAAAAGGCTTATTAAGTCAAATATAGCCTCCTATCGTAGAAATATTTACAAGATGTGCATAAAGGAGAAAGCATGGGCTTCCTTACTAACAAAGCCTTTTCCGTGTAACCTCCACAGAGCTGTGGGAGTGGCAAATTTTCGCCTTAAAACTGGGCATGATTATCTGCAAAAACACCTTCACCGTTTGGGTTTGAGGGACTCTCCAATCTGCCCTTTTTGCGGACTAGAGGATATGACTGGTGACCACCTTTTCACTTGCCCTGGACTTTCGGACGTCGCAGATAGAAATTCTGCAGAAGATGACTTTTCATTCACCTCAAGATTGTATTGGGCTGCCCGACAGAGACTGATGGTTGAAAAACCAAGGTCGGGCGTAGGATAAAAAAAAATAATTTTTATTTATTTTATAAATAATTTTAATTATAAAATAACTTTTCTGTTTGACTTTTATATAGCGTTGCTATAGCTTCCACAATAACAAGTATGACGTTGTGTTGCAATACATATACATCCCTTATGGATAAGAAAGTCCTTTTTTTACAGAAGTTTGTTTTCCAAGCATTTTTCTCTAGAATTATATTAATTAATTTTGTAATTGACCCCTTAAATGTGAAAGAAAAATAGCAAAGTTTGTGTGAAATTATCAGCTCAATTTTTGTTGGAGAGAAATGAAACCCTCTCTTTTTGTTAGATTTGTTATTTAAAAGGAAATTTTTTCTAAATATAATTATAAGGATCAGGGGAATTTCCTATAATCAAATTATAAAATCTTAAAATGGCATAACATGAAATTTCTCTTCATTAAAAATATTTCTTCAATAGAAATTATATGTCTCCGACCAACAATTTAAGAAATAACTCCGCAAAGGATTTTACAATGCACCCTATATGTATATTTGAGCTAAAATAATTAAATCTACGAATATCTTTCAAAATATGAACTTATAAAATAGTTCACAAATGTTTTTGTCATACTTATTTTGCATAGCAGAATCATTTCTAGGTATTTATTAAAAGCACTAAGTGTTTCTTGAATGAAAATACTAAATTTGTTTTCAGAAAGGCTTCAAAAATGCACATTAATAAATTTATTGAATTTCTAAAATGTTAAAAATACATCAATAAAAGTTCTAAATATATCAATAAATAAAAGTTTTAGTGACAGCAATAGTTAATAGTATATGTAAAATATTTATGGAAAAAACTATACACGCGATATAAGCCAAATATCCTGCAAATTGTATATATTTACTAAATACAATTCCAGTGCTGAATTTTAAAGATAAATATATGTGAATTACAACTATTTTTGGCATGACGACTCAAATACGATTTTTTAAAAACAAAGTTTAAAAATACATACGGTTCAAACAGTCTAATATTACAGAACCTCTCAAAACAACTATAACTTAAGAATTTAACGTATAAAATCGCGTATAACATTCTTAAAAATCGTAATAAAACATTGTTCAATAAATTTGATTTGATTTCTTGGAGTTTATAAAATCAGATATTGAGAAATGTATTTACATCTCGTTCGGAGTTACAAAAATTAGATTTGTATCAGAGGATCGCAAATGTATCATATTTTTCACATAAATCTTGCGGTATATTAAATATTGATTGTAAGTACTTAGGTTCTTATTATATAGAAGAGAGGATAAAAATTGTTGTTGGGTATTTCCCCGTTTCGAAAACCGATATCCTGTTACCAGTTTCCAGACAATTCAATTATCTGAATGGTAGGTATCCAAGTTCTTTGAATGAATCGAGGAATCTATCTGCTTCATTTGTCAAGCAGTCCTATCATCTGGATATTCGGAAGTAACCGTTATTTTTCTTAGGTATTGATGTGTCGTTGGACCTGTGTGCTACTTAAGTGTATAAACAATATATTTGCAGGTTTTAGTTTGGTAATGTGAAATAAAACAGCTATTTTATAATAAAGTTATTCCAATAATAATATTGTAATAAAATGTAAAGGACTGAAGACTCAATTTCAAATATTATTTTCACTTTTAAAAATATTTTGTTATTTACTAACCATTTTTTCTAAAGAATGTAACAGCCAAACAAAAATTACAAATGCAATAAAAAATGGAAACACAAAAAAATAAATTTTTCAAATATCACAAAGAATATACCTCAAAATTTTCAATTCAATAAAATTATAAGCAAAGTAAATAAAACATTCTAAACACTTAAAATTTTAAACAAATTAAATATTTATTAAACACAAATAAAAATTACCTAATGAGTGAATGTAAGTAGGAACTCATATATAACAGGTTATAAATTAGTTAAATATCAAATGTGCTCATTTATAAAGATTTTCAATACTGCTAATAAATATATCCAAAGAATAAAATTTACTTACTAGTTCATAAAATTTAGAAACGATTCCTGCTTCTAAAAATATTTGTTTTAATAAAAAGCTATTTAAGAATGTTTTGACCCAATATTAGGTGATTAAGTAGTCAAATATTTTGAGCCATTAACGTAATTCTATAATAATTTAAGAATATTAAAAAATATCCTTCTATTTATAGACTAGTTGTTATGCATATTAATTAGTCATCAAAGTAATTTTTATTGATTATATCTATATTTTTAGTACTCTCTATGCTTAAATATATACTGAAAAATAAATAATAAATATACATAGCTATCAATATAATAAAAAATACAAAATTTTATTAAAAGTAACATTTACTTAGAAAATTTGTATGAAACTATTAAAAAAATTCCCATTTTTTTATCTTTTTACTTTTTTTATTTAATATAAGGAAATAAACTGCGTTTTTTTTACATAAATTCATTAAAAATTTACGGTACTACGAGGAAATTTAGGTAACAAAATGGCATTCATTGTACGCATGTATTATGATGAAAATAAAAAGTATTTGAATTTTTAAGTAATTTAGAAACACTAGTCATTAGAAATAAATAGCTAAATCATATCTCATAGCAATAACAGATTTTATACTCTTGGTTATTGACTCGAAAAGAGACTAGATGGCATGAGGTATGTGAAGCTACTTTTGCCGATTCAAAATGACATTATAATTTTTTCTATCTGATAACTTGAGTATAGGAACGAACCAGTCTCTCTGTAACCATTTGTAGAAGTTTTAAAGATGAGATATCTGGAGAACATACTAGCCAGGACAACAGTTGAAGACATTCTGTATCAAATAAGATCTGTATAGTACCTAAAACAAGCTGACTGCTTGTACCTAAAACAAGCATTATTTCCAGGA
>JAJQOW010001080.1:0-12500 GCA_037975125.1 Latrodectus hesperus | reverse complement strand
GTTTTACTTATACAAAGTACTTCCATAATTAGCCAACCAAAAAAAATGATGGCAAATGGATGAAAGTTGACGTGATTTTTATGACGTCACTGATCATTCTGTGCTATCGTTTTCTACAGATGAAATTCTTAGAAGTATGTTCCCCATTCTGTGTGATGCATATTCATTCCCCTTGTTATTAGACCAACTAATTATTCTGCTTTATAACTCATCATTTATAGAATGGTTTTGAAAGATTCAAGGTTGTTATACCAACACCAATTTAATATCATATTAAAGTGGCATTTATTTCATAGTGGAGAATTTTTCTCGACATTTTATATCTTCTGCCACACATATTCAAGTAAATTTGTAAAAGTCTGTATTTCAAAACTCATTCTCCTGCTCATAAGTTTTGGTGAAAGGAAGAAATTGAAAGAAGTTTGTGTAATTTAAATCAGAAAACTAAAAACTATTCACATCATAAAGGATCGCAATTCTATAAAATATATCCCCTTCTTATCTTTATCCAAGGATAATAATTTTATTCTGTTATTTAAAATAATGCTCATAATTTTGATATTTAATTATAAATTTATTTTCCCTCCGTATTTAACATAAAATAAATCATATATTTTAATTTTTATTTGTTTCCCCTCCTACTACACGTGTGGGTGGATATTCTAGTATAGTTCTGAGAAAAGTAAATTTGTTATAAGCATTCTAGGCTTCTTTTGCATTTGATCAATAGAATATTTCTGTCTTTGAATTCAAAATTTTCTTCTATTCCATATTGTAAAAAATTTTCCTTTTTGATACTATTCTTAGAAAAGCTTTTTCATCCTTATCAAATGTGTTATGATCTACATGAATTATATATGTATACACATTTCAGTAATGATGATGCTTATGTAAAAGGATGAAAGAGAAATGCTTTCTTTTTCTTTTCTACTTAGAACCTATAATAATGATTTTGCGTGGCTCTCAAAATAAAGTGATATTTTTAAATCATTTTATTTCTTAGAAATTTTAATTAGTTCTCATTTCGTTGTTCTCGAAGAATATAAAAATTAAACTGAAAAAAATTCAATAAAAATATCTTTTGAAACACTTTTCCAGCATTTATACCACCATTTATATTTCATTCCAGAAAAAAGCAATCAAAAATGGCTGAGGCTAGTATATTTTAATGGAAGATATATGAAATATATCGAAGAAAATCGCGAAATATTGCAATCATTGATGAAATGCAGGAATGGGAAAAGTTTTTTACTTCAATATGGCTGTCAGTTCCGTCAGAACAGATCGCGTGTGTCAAAAATGACCGTTGAGCGATAAACTTGCTCCAAATTTTCCTCGTTGAAGATGAAAATATTTTTGCAACAGCTAAGTTTTAAACTTCACTCCATGTTTTTGTAAAAGTATACTGTGTAATATAAATTGGCGCTATTATAAAATCAGCGGTATTGAATAGGCAACACACAAGTGGACAAAAATGAACAAACTTCTAAGAAGAGGCATTCGATCCAACAGACATTTGACAATTGATAATCTAAATGAATTAAAAAGCTACAAGCATCACATTCTCAGCAACCGATTCGCGAATATTACTGAGTGTAGGCCTCTGCAACAGAAGTTTGGCTAATACACTTATGCTACAGTAACTACTATTCATTCACAGAGAAAACTGAATATCCTAATGCAAAAATTTCAGCTGATTCGTGACTTCTTGTGATGAATCACATTTCGTGCTTTACCGAACGTGTTGTTTTTACATATTACTTGAAACGCCTGACAGAAAATATTGCAGAAAATAATCTGGCTAGAGGAGAGAAAACTATTTTATGTGGAATATTTTCTATGTATTCTTTGTTTGCATTTCTTTTTGGAGAAGGCAGGATTAAAATCAAAATAAACATGTATGTTTAATGATGATGTCACCCCTTACGTGAGGATCGTTTTTAATCATCATTGTGGCATGTAATAGCATAATAATGTAACATGCCACTCTGTTCGTTGTGAGCCTACATGGTTAGGATTGCACTAAGATAAGTTTACCATATTGCTGTGACCACTTTTAGCCAAACCCAATGAAATTTTGTTAAATAACATCAACTGGATTATTTGTGCCGTACATCCTTAAATAACCAGCGAAGTTTGATATGTAGTTGAGCAATTTTAACTCTTAATAATCTCTTCTGAAAAACTACCAGTTATTTGGTATTTTTGCAAATGAAACACTATTAAGAAGGCAAATTTTATAAAGTCAACTATCCACAACATCATATGTACCAGATGTCCTCTAAATGAATAACTGTGCATACTATAAAATTTCCATTTAAAACTATTTTGGGTATATAGTTTTTTTTAATTTACAACTGAAAATTTTGTGATTATTTTCTATTAAATATTATATTGCAATGTCACATCAAAAAGCACGATATTATTAATTCTTTCAATCTTGAAATTATTAATTATTTATATTTTTTGAGTCACAAAGAAACAATGTAAACTTTTTACACAATGCATGAAAACATTTTTATAAGCTATATCATAATTTTGTATTCAAAAACTACATTTTTTTTGCTCCCTTTAATCATTGCTATATATGTCGAAAATTCTCAAATGTAAGATGAAAATGCATCATCTCATTTAATTAGAAGAATAATAATTAGTTTAGCAATAAGAAGATTGATTAATGATTAATGATTTTATTCCACTGGTACAATATTTCGAAAAATAATGCATAGCTGATTAGAAATATAAATATTTTTCCAGTTTATGCACCACCTTCCGCCTTCATAGAATAACCTGATGTTTACCCATGAGATCTATCAATAAATGCATCGAATTTATCCTGAAAATAAACCAAGTAACAACAGAACTGTTTGAATTCTTTTTGAAAGTCACACATTATGAGCATAAACACATGTTGTCTTTAAGCTTAAACTATCTTATTTGCCGTCTCATAACTGTTTAAATGTCTGACGAGAAAAAAAATAGAACTAAGCAAAACAAATCTAAACATTATGTTTGATGGTACTAACTTGATATTTAATGAAGATGCTTCTGATTACAATTTAAAATACTTTATCTCCATTTCATATGTTAGTAAACGTAGTGGTAGTGCTTCCGAGAAAAAGATCCTAGTTTCGATCTTTGGGTTAAAAAAAGGTCGAATCAGCTTTCCATACCTTCAGTGGGTAGATAAAACAGAGTACCAATCATGATTAATAATTAAACACTGAAGCCTTTATATCAGGTTGAGCACTTCACCAGTATATATGTTTCGCCTCGTAGGGCCATTGATCAAGAAAATAGATATAGTCACTATATGTTTTGGCACCATTGGGCTGACTATAGCTTGAGCACTTCACCAGTACATTTGTTTCGCCTCGTAAGGCCATTGATCAAGAAAATAGATATGGGCACTATATGTTTTGGCACCATGGGGCTGACGTGCTATCAGGTTGAGCACTTCACCAGTACATTTGTTTCGCATCGTAAGACCATTGATCAAGAAAATAGATATGGGCACTATATGTTTTGGCACCATGGGGCAGACGTGCTATCAGGTTGAGCACTTCACCAGTACATTTGTTTCGCATCGTAAGACCATTGATCAAGAAAATAGATATGGGCACTATATGTTTTGGCACCATGGGGCTGACGTGCTATCAGGTTGAGCACTTCACCAGTACATTTGTTTCGCCTCGTAAGGCCATTGATCAAGAAAATAGATATGGGCACTATATGTTTTGGCACCATGGGGCTGACGTGCTATCAGGTTGAGCACTTCACCAGTACATTTGTTTCGCATCGTAAGACCATTGATCAAGAAAATAGATATGGGCACTATATGTTTTGGCACCATGGGGCTGACGTGCTATCAGGTTGAGCACTTCACCAGTACATTTGTTTCGCCTCGTAAGGCCATTGATCAAGAAAATAGATATGGGCACTATATGTTTTGGCACCATAGGGCTGACGTGCTATCAGGTTGAGCAACTCATGTACTCAGGTACATATGTTTCGGTACATATGTTTCGCTCAGGTACATATGTTTCGCATCGTAAGGCCATTGATCAAGAAAATAGATATGGGCACTATATGTTTTGGCACCATGGGGCAGACGTGCTATCATTTGAGCACTTCACAAGTACATATATTTCGCATCGTAAGGCCATTGATCAAGAAAATAGATATGGGCACTATATGTTTTGGCACCATGGGGCTGACGTGCTGCTTTAATAGGGTAAAATCGTGCTGAGTTTAATAGTATACATATACACACAACTAAACAACTCCGCCTGTGTATATAAAAGGAGACTAGGAAGGTGAATAATCTGAAGTGTCATGATAACTACAATGAACACACATAATTTACTAGTTGCTCAGGAATAGTAAAAAGAAAAATAATTAATGTTAACTTCCCGTAAATGTTTTCTCACATTTGGTCTTACGTGTAGGCTTTGATTCTTATAAATAGAAAGAGAAAGTAAAAAATTGTAAGATTTTCGCTTTAATATACCAGAATTCGGATAGTATTTTTATAGAATAATTATTGTGATAATTTACACAAAAATCATTTTGAAGTTTAATCTTTACAAGTTTTACTTTAAGAGTCAAAAAATATTTTTAATTTTTTCTTGCCTTTAAGAAAAGAATTCATAACCATTGTTAATTGACAGTATAGAATGAGGAAATTGATATGTATTTATTTCAATTCCAATTTACGCAGTTTAGAAATTTCAATAAAAAATATATATCTTAAAACTGGTGTTAAAAACATTTCAAATTTGTTTCTTCATATTCTTTTAAAATGATTATTTTGTTTTCATTTTGTAATGTGATTAGCGTTTTGCTTTTCAGTTTTCTTTGAATTCACAATTAATTTATAAAATAAACCTTTTAAAACTGCTCTACTTTTAACAATGAGAGATAACTTTGTAATTTTTTTCCTTTTCATTTTAAACTAGTGTCAGAAGGAAGAAACCTCAATTTTTTTTAAAATACACATACCTAATGTTAATATCTGGTCTATAGATACTTCATTTGCAACAAAATTTAACGATTCAACTTCATTTTCAACGAGATTCATTACACATATACATGCATTTACATTTTAATTGAAATAGGATAAAATGAAAACTTTAAGGCAAATAAAAGAAGGAATTAAAATACTAATTTATGTTTTATTTGCATTATTTGGTAAACATATTCGCCGCCAGATGGCATAACTATTCTCTTCAACTACCTTAAAATACATTATTAAATATTCTTTCTTATATTTAATTTCAAAACGGAAAAAAAAATAAAACTTTAATAAAAAACCTTTATCCTAATTTATAATTTATTAATTTTTATAAATTATATTTATTAATTTTCTTTTTTAAAAAATCTTTTAAATAAATTTTTTCAAATTAATTTCAACATTTAATGACATTTAACAGCGTATCAGTGTTAATTGTGTTATATATTACATCGTATCTATGTATTTAGAAATCTATATAATCTTGAGTTGATTGCATTAGTATATCTAAAGCTCCCCCGAAATTCAACAGTCAGCTCTCTAACCTTTAATTTAATCGTTCATGTGTTTGAATCCCACCTAGAGATTTGACATTTTGAATAATCTAGATTCGACTTAAGCCATAGTTTAATTGTTAAAATTATATTTGCACTGGAATTAAACTTTCAAATGAATAAGAAATTTATTTATACAAAGTTATAAAAATTATAAATACATATTTTATATGGTTTTTATATAAATATTGTACCGAGCTTCACGGGTTCGTGTCGATTGAGAGTTGAATAAAGCAACCACTTAATGAACACAAGACTTTTATTCGTAAAAAATCTTCACTAGATAAACGAAACTCCCGCTGTAACAATCACAATTATACAGCTACAATTCGTCAGATATAATAAGAACCAGCTTCTAAACACAGGTCTCAAATACCTCAGACAGAGAACAACTAGCAGTCACAACTAATCGTCTTCACTCGCTGACTGTCTTCACAAAACTGACTCTTCCATGTCGGGCTGCGGTATTTATACCTGACTTGGCGGAGAAATCTACCAATTTCGCCAAGGTTCTGGAAGCTTCTAGGCTATCTCGAAAAATATTGGTCCTAGAGCTTAGGTGATGGATGTTTCCAGAAGTATCGATTTCTCGCCAAGTCGCCAAAAATCTCGCCAACCGTCGCCAAGTCGCCAAGAATTTCGCCAACTGTCGCCAAGTCGCCAAATCATTAGGAAATCCGCTTTTAAACTACAACACGTCTAAATACCGCAATTTTTGCCCAAAATGTGAGAATTTCTGATCTGTCTGAGATATTTTAAGACAAATATAATCATTATTTACAAATTTGTAACATTGCCCCCTCTCAAGGACTGCACGTCCCGGGCAGTACAATCCCCTGATAGGAGGCTAAATTTAATATAAAAGAATTTACATTTCAAGAGGATACAGAGCACATTACATACACAAGCAACTAAAAATACAAGAAAATAGAAAAGATTAAAATTATCTATACTATTTACAAACAGACCATGGTCTACTGATTTTTACTCTACCTTACGATAAGGAGCTAATCTATCATAATGTACTACCTTTGGTTTTGAAGCAGATGATTTTCTTATACGAACCACGACGTCGTTCAGTCTTTTTAGGACTGTGTAGGGACCTTCCCAGTTGGCTTGCAACTTTGGAGAAAGTCCTTTACGTCGAATCGGGTTCCACAACCAAACTTTGTCACCTTCTTGGAATTCATGTCCCGTCGCTCTTGTGTCATACCTTGTCTTCATTCTTTCGGTCGTCAGGTTGATTCGGTCTCGAGCGAAGTTATGGACATCTTCAAGACGTGCCTGAAGGTCTCGAAGGTATTCCTCTGGCGATGAAGATGTATCCGGTGGACGACCAAACTGAAGATCACAAGGGAGACGAAGTTCGCGACCAAAGAGCATCTGTGAAGGAGTATATCCGGTAGTCTCATGGACAGCACTGCGATATGCAAGCAGAAACAGCGGTAGCTTCAAATCCCAATCTTGCTGATTTCTGGAAACCATAAGGGAGAGGTTATTCAAGATGGTTCTGTTAAACCTCTCTACCATGCCATCCGATTGTGGGTGTAGTGGCGTGGTCTGCGTCTTGTCTATTCCGAGAATTTGACACATTCCTTTAAACACAACAGAGGTGAAATTTGTCCCTTGATCAGAATGAATTTGTAAGGGTGTGCCGAATCTGGAAACCCATTGTTGCACTAGAACCTCGGCTACTGTAGTCGCCTCTTGATCGGGGATTGCAAACGCTTCAGGCCACTTAGTAAAGTAGTCCATGACAACTAGTATGTATTTGTTGCCATTTGAGGATCGTGGTAAAGGACCCAAAATGTCCAATGCTATCCTCTCAAAAGGTGCTCCTACGTTGTACCGCTGCAACCTTCCTCGGCTACGTTTCTTCGGTCCTTTACGTGCCGCACAGTCATCACAAGATTGGCACCATTTCTCTACATCTTGTCTCGTTTTGCTCCAATAGAAGCGTTCTCGAACTTTCTGTAGAGTTTTCATTACTCCGAAGTGGCCTCCAGTTGAGCTACTGTGCAATTCTTTCAAAACATCTGAAATTCTTGATTTTGGAAGAACAAGCTGCCATTTGAAATTACGTCCATCATCGGACTCCCATTTCCTGTATAAGACACCATTTCTTATATGGAGTGAGTCCCAAAGAGCCCAATATTGCTTAGTAGCAGGACTGTAGGTGGAGATATCCTGCCAACTTGGTCTCATACTAGAAGATTCTTTCAATTCAAGAATTGGATTTATATCTGGGTCTTCTTTTGGGCTTCCCTAAGTCCTTCATCACTCCATGGGTCTGGTTTTGATGGAGGTGAAACAGTAACTTGGCGTACCGAAGTATTTATCAGCTGATAGTTCTTCTCTACTCTAGAACAGTATCGGCAGCTTTCATTACACGGCTTCCTTGATAGTGCATCAGCATTTCCATGAAGAGTTCCTTTGCGATGACGTATTTCAAAGTCAAACTCCTGGAGTCGTTGAATCCATCTGGCTACCTGTCCTTCCGGATTTTTAAAATTTAAAAGCCAGGTTAAGGATGCGTGATCTGTCCGGAGCAAGAACTTTCTTCCATAGAGATAATGGTGGAAATGTTCTATGGCTTTAACGATTGCCAGCAATTCCTTCCTGGTTGTACAATAATTCCGCTCTGGTTTCGATAGACATTTACTCCAATAAGCAATGACATATTCTTTATCATCAATTTCTTGCGACAAAACAGCTCCGATATTTTCGTTGCTGGCATCCGTATCTAAAATGAATAATTTTTCGGGCTGGGGATATGCAAGAACAGGCGAAGATGTCAACGCCTCCTTCAGTTGTTTAAAAGCTTTCTCACATTCATCTGTCCATAGAAATTTCTGTTTAACTTCTGTCAACTTGTGAAGAGGTCTGGCAATACTTGAAAAACCCTTAACAAATTTCCTGTAATATGTGCATAGTCCAAGAAAACTTCTTAATTGGTGGACATCTTTTGGACGACTCCAGTCCTTAACTGCGGAGATCTTTTCAGGATCTGTTCTTACACCTTCAGCAGAGATAATGTGTCCCAGATAGCTTACTTCACGTCGGAATAAATTACATTTGCAAGGATTCAGCTTCAGGTTGGCCATTTTTAATTTTTCCAGCACCTTTCGGATGTTTCTTAAATGGTCTTCGAATGTGCGCCCTACAATAATGATATCGTCCAAATATACTAAACAAGCTTCGTAGGAAAGTCCTCGTAATACTGTCTCCATCAGGCGCTCAAACGTTGCAGGTGCATTGCAAAGCCCGAATGGCATAACCTTGAACTGCCAAAGTCCTTGTCCTGTGGTGAATGCAGTCTTTTCTCGATCCTCAGGATGTATCTCTACTTGCCAATAACCACTCTTGAGATCCAAAGTCGAAAACCATTGTTTTCCGGATAAAGCATCAAGTGTATCGTCAATCCTAGGAAGAGGGTAACTATCTTTTTTAGTGATGTTGTTTAACCGACGATAGTCAACGCAGAATCGAGTAGAACCATCTTTCTTCCGTACTAAAACAATAGGCGAAGCCCAAGGACTCTCTGATGGCTCAATAATGTCATTCTGCTGCATTTCCATCAGAAGATTATCCACCTCTTCCTGCTTAGCGAATGGCAATCTTCTCGGATGTTGTTTAATGGGTGGATGATTTCCTGTATTGATTCGGTGTTGCGTCAATTTGGTTCGCCCAACATCATCTGATTTCTTGGAAAAGAGATCTCCGAATTCTAATAATAAATTTCTTGCAGCATTCCTCTGTTTATCATCTAACTCTGCTCTCTGTAGGAGTTCATTAATTAGAGTGTCAGGAGGCTCAGATAGTGTGGCTTGACAATTTCGGTTAATACAGGTCACTGGAGTGCAAGTCGCTAGCACTTCTCCTTCTTTTATAAGTTTTACCTTATTACTTAGATTAGCAACTCTTATCGGGATTACATTTCGTGAAAGGTCGACGAGTGAAGAAGCCACTAGTACTCCTTTAACGCTATTGTCGGAATCTGGATATTCAGTCAATCCATAATGAAAATTATTATCTTCTGAAAGAGCTCCGCAAACTATTGTCTCAGTTCTTGGTGGTAATGTTGTTTCACTCTTTGCAGTTATATGATGGACTGTTTTAATATCTGAATATTTCGTCTTAAAAATCGCTATGTCTTCAGAACATGAGTGTAGTTCATTATTTTTAAAATCTAACTTGAAATGGTTTTCTTTGAGAAAGTCCAATCCGAGAATAAATTCGTCATTTATATCAGCGACATATGCCATATGATAGTACACAGCATTACCAAATGCAATGTTTAGATTTACTTTTCCATGCACTTTAATCTTGTCACCTGTCACAGTTTGGAGGGTAATGCAGGGCGGCGTCCAGATGAGTTTCTCACTAAGTTTGCGGGCCAAATCTGTCCTAATGATAGTTACGTTGGCTCCAGTGTCGATTATCATTCTACAGGGAACTTCGTTGACATGTCCCATAACGAAAAGTCCATTGTCACCGCCACTTACGGAAGAAATTTGAAACAATTTGAAATGGGGCTTCTGACTCTCTGGACATCTCCGCCCAGCGAGATGGCCACATATTAGTTTCCCTGCTGTGGTGGAAGATCATTTCCACCATCTTTTCGTTTCGGGCAGTCTCTCTGAACGTGTCCGACTGCACCGCAAATCCAACACTGAATTTTCTTGTTTCTGCTAACTTTACTCAATTCCAAGTTACGGAATTTTCGCCGCAGATCTTCGATTTGCTTTCTGAGATCATAGTCCGTATCAGTAGTAGAGACGGCTCTGATTGAGTGCCGGTCTTTACGCGCGGCTTGCTGGGCAGCCTCTATCTTATGTGCGTAGACTAGGGCAGATCCAATATCTTTGACATCGGCGAGTCTAAGTGTTTTCTGTATTTCCGGATCCCTCACACTATCGATGAAGTGATGGAGAGCCAGATCTTGACGTGTCTCAGCTGGGCAGTCCGAAAATGCTAGATGGGAAAGTCGCTGAATATCGGCAGCCAATTCTTGCAGACTTTCGCCCGCTTTTTGATAGCGGGACTTTAACTGTAGTCTGCTATATTCCTTAGTGCACTTATCTCCAAACCGCAGCTCAAGCGCACTCGATAGGGCTTGGAAATCGTGCCTCTGCTCCTCCGGAAGCGTCTTGAGGATGTCAGCCGCGTCTCCTCTTAAAGAAGCCGCCAGGTGAAAAGCTTGGGCTCGGGGATTCCATCCATTAGCTTCCGCTACCATCATAAACTGGGTCTTGTATACTTGCCAGGATGATTTCCCATCAAATGTTGAGAGTTTAATATTGGCTAGGGAAGGCACAAATGCCACGCTGGGTTCCTCATGTTTGTTTGACATTTGCTTCTCCAAGCTTTCAATCTTCTTATTCATATTGTCTAATGCTTCTTCGACGTTTTCTTCTATCTCCAGAACTTTAGTTTCAACTGAAGTTACCTTATTTTCCATTGCATTCATCTTCTCCTGAATGATGTTGGAGAATTCTTCTTTAACACTTACAATGTCCTTCTTAAGTTCCTTTTTAAGCTCCTCCTGTCCAGCTTTCATCTCCTCCTGTCCAGATTTTATCTCTTTCATCATCTCGGTTTTAATCTCTTCTTGTCCAGCTTTCATCTCTTCTTGTCCAGCTTTCATCTCAGCCATCTGCTCCGCTAATTTTTCGAGAAGACTTTTCATTAAATCCATATCCATTTTTCTTGTGACACGCTGCATCAACTCTTCAACCCCGATTCTGACACCAGTTGTACCGAGCTTCACGGGTTCGTGTCGATTGAGAGTTGAATAAAGCAACCACTTAATGAACACAAGACTTTTATTCGTAAAAAATCTTCACTAGATAAACGAAACTCCCGCTGTAACAATCACAATTATACAGCTACAATTCGTCAGATATAATAAGAACCAGCTTCTAAACACAGGTCTCAAATACCTCAGACAGAGAACAACTAGCAGTCACAACTAATCGTCTTCACTCGCTGACTGTCTTCACAAAACTGACTCTTCCATGTCGGGCTGCGGTATTTATACCTGACTTGGCGGAGAAATCTACCAATTTCGCCAAGGTTCTGGAAGCTTCTAGGCTATCTCGAAAAATATTGGTCCTAGAGCTTAGGTGATGGATGTTTCCAGAAGTATCGATTTCTCGCCAAGTCGCCAAAAATCTCGCCAACCGTCGCCAAGTCGCCAAGAATCTCGCCAACTGTCGCCAAGTCGCCAAATCATTAGGAAATCCGCTTTTAAACTACAACACGTCTAAATACCGCAATTTTTGCCCAAAATGTGAGAATTTCTGATCTGTCTGAGATATTTTAAGACAAATATAATCATTATTTACAAATTTGTAACAATATGCATTAATAATTTCTAAATCGTTATAATATTAAATTTTATTTATATTAATATACAATATTCTTATTTCAGTTACACAGTTATAGAAACCATATTCATTACCGGATATTACCCATTTTCATTCTTCCATCCATTTCAAATTTTTTAATTCTTATTTATCCAAGAAAAGAAAATCGCAAAAGAATTCATTAAAATTCGATGCTCAATTGTTTGTATTTCTGCTCGAATTTATTTATTTATTTATTATTTATATTACTTTCACCTTATGTCTACTGACTGAAGGAATCGTGAGAATATGTTTGTAGGAATTAATCCTTTGATCAAATTTAGATTCTACTTTTTAAGCAAAATAATTAATTGATCATTATATGAGTTTTGAATGACATAAGCAAAATATTATTAGGTTTTTTCATTTAGCTTCCCTCATCATTTAAAAAAAATAGACGGAATGAAAATTCCTATTTTATTAAAGTTAATATTTTATTTTCAAACGATGAAAATGAATATCCCAAACTGTTGACAGATGCGTGTATTAGGAGAAAATATAATAAGGGTATAGATTGTAGATTATAAT
>JAJQOW010001079.1:0-64533 GCA_037975125.1 Latrodectus hesperus | reverse complement strand
AGTGATTATCCATGGATATCAATTTTAATAGGGAAAAAATAATTATACATTTTTGTTTTTGAAGACAAAGGAGCGTCCGGAATGGAATGTTATATCATTTAAATTAATTATATTACTTATAAAGTTGTCCAATATGCAACTTTACTGACCAACAGAATAAGGATTTCAATCATGTAAATTAATTATGACTGCACTCTTACACAAAATAAATTATTTTGTGCTTCAGTATATGAATTACAAATTTGTTTTCATTGTTCTGAAATTGTAAATAACAGAAAGTGTAAAAAAATTATTTTTGTTTGTAGGCAGTCATGATGAGAATACAATGCATAAATGATTTTCAAAAGTATTTTACTCAAAATATTCATTGTTATAAGGTTTTTTTTTTAAATAAAAGTAATTGTAAAATGTAATTGTAAATCTAAAAACAAATATATTATTTCTAAACTGCTAATATGTATGTAAATAAATATAAATCAAAATATATGCATTGTATATATGAATTATTCTACATTATTATCTAAATATATAATTAAAAAATTCATATCTAATTATTTTGCATGCAAATGGTAGGATATTTGACTATGTAAATGTGCTTTTTATGAAACTTCTTGATCAGCTGGAACTTTTTCTCTTAGAATATGATTTTTGGTCTATTTAAATTATTTTCCAAATTTGGGCTTTTTTATGTACTTTATTTTAATAATTTTGTATTCATTTTTTGCCAACAATTAAATATAAAAACTATATGATTTGTCCAAAATTAACAAATTTAAAATGTCAGTGATGTTGCTACTTAGCATCATTGTCAGCAATAAATTTTATGGCTTTGTTTATGTGGTAGTCTTTCTTATATCAGACAGAAGATCTGCAACTCAACACAAGTCCACATCCCTTTGAAAAGAACCGTGCTTGTGTGACAAGAAGAAGCAGTGTAAACCCAACTGTATCACTCGCGTGACAAATAATGAATAGATATAACAACTTGAAGGAAACCAACAAAATATCAGTTTTGAGGACAAATGTTGGATGCTTATACTTTGATAATAAAAACCATGTGTTCATATGAGAGATTGTGTGACTTGAAATTGAGAAAAGGATTCTCAGCTGGCAATACTGTTGATGAATTCCTATAAAAATCTCTGATTTTCTCATCTTTTAACTAATACTCAAAGCACGCTTACAATTATAAGTTCAGATATGCCTCAGTTAGTTGCTATCGTTGATAAAATTTCTGACATTGCAAATCCACCTTTTAATTTCAGATTGAAACAAACTCACAAAATGTGCCTTAAATTCTCTTAAAAGTTATATTAGAAATGTCGATCTTAGAAAATATTTATTTGAAAGCTGCAGTAGACTGCCTAGCTTTCCTTGCTGTAATAGTGGTCAATATAAATAAGCCACAAATGTTTTTATTGTGTAAATTTTGCTATAAATAAAAAAGTATAAGCTTCCCTGTTTATGTGGAAGGAGAGAAGACTAGAACAGTATTTGCTTGATGGCCATAACCTTAGCGCTGAGCTGGTAGCCGAATGGTTAGTGCTCTTGCCTTTGGTTCCACAGTTCGTGGGTTAGAATCCCACATTGGGCATGGATGTTTGTAGTGGTTCGGATTCTACTTTAAACCGTAAGTCCCGGTCTAATTATCCCTCGTGTGCAAAAATTATCGTTGAGCGACAAACAAACCAAACCAACCAGTCATAACCTTAGCAACTTGCTTAATTGTAATTTTATGGCCAACCCAATTTCCAAAATAAATTTTTTCATTAGCTTTTGTCCAGATTTAGCAGCTCCAGAATTTTCCCCAGAATTTGCTTCAAGTTTAAATACACCAATGATTTAATTCTGTATGCTGTGCAAATGTTGCCAAAATTCCAACTTATGAAAATTAAATTTATTCTTTATTTAAAATTACATCAAGCATTTACTTGGTCTTTTGTCATTACCAAAGTTAATCAACTTATAACTGAAATTAAATTTTTTAAAACATTGTAATTTATTAGTTGTTGAGAAAAATAATTGATAGTATAAAGTTAACTTTAAAAGTGTATCTTCTAAATGATACAAAGATACCAGTGTAAAAGTGCTAGTAAATACCGAATTTAATAAAATATTGGTTCATTGTCCTGAATTAACAAGCCAGGTAAAAATTTAGTGATGCAATAAGAACTTCATTGTTTTATCATATTTAAACTAATGGTTCCCAATTTTATTGAAATCTCGACATTTGTCACTTGAACTTAAAATTACTCAATGAATTTAGTCATTTAATAGCAGAAGGAATGATTCATCCTTCTAAGAATCCAATGGTGGATCCTCTTCATGTGGCAAAAAATCAAAGAGAATATCATATGTGTGTTCATCAAATCAATTTTTTCCATTCTTAACTTAACCAGGACCAATCATTCTTTAGCTGGATTAATATCCAGCTGATGTTCCCAAAACGCTCTAACAACCTTGATTGGTTTGTTTGACTTCATCAAGACCATATTTGTATTGCATAATGTAGGATACACCTTTCAAAGCTTTATGCATAACATTATCTGGTTTAAAATTTTATTTTTATTTTCCTTTCTTTAATATCTTAATTGCATCCTCAAATTAAGCAAAAAAAAAAAAAAAAAACGTGATTTATTTAAACCAAGTTTTTATCTGCCCAAAAAGAATATTGTCTTAAACTTATCTTTCTAATTACAAGTAAATGTGTATCATTTTTGATCTTTCTGATGATTTGGTGTCCTTGTCTAAAAATTAAAAGCCATAAAATGTTATCATTTTCCAAGATTGAGATTTTTGTCCTTCTTGGCATATATTCCTCTGTCAAAAATTCTCCATTTCAAAACTTATCTATGACATTGCCCTTAAGTTGCTAGCATAAATGATGTCACCATCAAATGAAACTACTGATGAACCAGTGGAGTTCATCCAAGCGGTTGTAGAAGGGGAAGAGAATGTTGTCTGCAGAACAAGTTTCATCCTACCAAACTCAGAAAGTATTCATTCTCCTAGCTTTGAAATCCAGTGTTTATGTAATTTTTTTTTTAATTTTAAGTTAAAAAAAAATTCGTTCACCAACTTATGATAGTCGTTTTAAAGAGCTTACAAAAACTCCTAAGAATTGTAACATCAACAGGAAAAACTTTATAATCAGTATTGATCACATCAAGCCTGCCTTCATCTTAACTGACGATCAAATTCATGTAAAGGTTAAACGATTCCAATTTGTACTGAAAGCATTACCGTCAGAGCAATTAATGAATAAATCTTCAGTTTCAGGCAGAACTTCAGTGGAGAAAAACAGTAAATTCAATCTGAACATGTGCCTGATTCAGTACAAGTAATATTTAACTTCTCATCTTTTTGGTACTTGGGAGAGAATACTGTGGTATTATATTAGTTAGAAAATTCTGCAATGCAACATAGGTGAACATCCTGTTGAAACAAGACATACTCTCTAAAAGAAACTTTGTGACAAATCTTTAAATCATGTGGTGATTAATTAGCAGTTATGACAATTTTTCAATAACAAAATAACTGTTTTTAGAATGTAGATAGTTCTTTGACAATAAAAATCATACACATACATGTACGGGGGAGGGGGACGAAAATGAAATATTTATTAACTCTATTGAACATGGGACTTTTTTTAGTTTGACCACTTTGTATATATGTGTGTATATTTATGGTTTCATCATCATCATTCATGGCATGCCAGCCCAGGATGGGCCAAGGCCCTCTGAACAAGTTTCTTCCAACCACCTCTACTGGCAGCCAAACTCCTCCAATTTTTTATTCCTAGGACCCTACAGTCTTCTTCCACTGCATCCACTCATCTCAGCTTTGGTCTTCTTCTTCTTCTTACGCTGAAGGGTTTTGCAAAAAAAATATTCATGGTTTATTAATGAATTATTTTCATATTTCCGAGACATGACTATATGATTGTAAACTTTATCTTTAATATTTTCATGCATTAAAGTATTCTACATTTGGTGGTTGATAAATGCCTGCCATCTCGAAAAACTTGTGCCCCAACTCTTGCCCAATGAAATCGTCAATTCATTCATTCTCAGTTGTCTAAAATGTGCTGAAAATTCATTTTGCATTGACTAAGAGTATCATGTGTTTACATGATACTCTTAAAGGGCAAGTGTTATAAATATTAAGCTTTGTGTTAACAACTTTATTCCTTTATCCTAAATCATTGCCAGTAAATAGACTCTATGATTGATTTCCAATTTCCTTCATTCAATAATAATATTTACACTTGTTTTAAGCAGTTGATAACACCACAGTCAGCAGTTTTACCAGAGAACATTTTTGAAGTCAATTGTGCATTTCAGGTTTGAAGTTGTATCTCCTCCATAATTCAAGTAGTGTTTCTTGTATTTTATGTATTATAAAAAATCCATTTTCATCCTCTATCACAATTTTTTACAAGTTAGATTTTCTGCATCAGATTTTTCCTTAAAAGCTTTTTATTTCTTACTTAGAAACCTGAATCTCTGCTTTTATTAATGAACACAGTTTAGTACATTTTAATTTTTAATTTATGAATAATTTTTCTTTGTTCCAGTTGTTAAATGAAAAGGTTGAAAGAAAAAATGAGCTGGAAAGGATTTTATCAAATGCATTAAATAAAAGTGAAAGTTGCAAGGTATTTTATACAATTTATTTTCTTTTAACTGATTGTTGAATTATTTATAATTTACATATTATTAGTAATATTTTAATCTGGGCTTCTTTTTAAAATATTGTTTGGCCAATAGTTTAATGTTTTGGTCTTGATACTTTTCTAGTGATAAACCTTTGTTCAACTTATTGATTTGTGTATGTGTATTTATTATCTGTTAAGAATAAGAATGAACATTTTAAATTAATGTTGTGGTTATAAATGATACATTGTTAAGAAATACTTTTATTTACTTGCATTATTTAGAAAGTGTATGATGTTGAATGTGCAAAACTTGCTCAATATAATAAAGAAAAAACTGAATGTGATACTGAACGAAAAACTCAGATGAAAATTCTTGAAGACTTACGAGAGAAACAAAACAGCTGTAATGAAAATCTACGAAAAGCACAGGTATGTTTATTATTTATATATCATTTATTGAAAAATGTTTGATATTTTTCCTTAATTCTTTATTAAAATTTCATATAGAATTGTTTATTATGCAGCTCTTTATGTCCTTTTTATATTTTATTTCTTACTTGTATTTTTAGATTGAAATATAATTATGTAAATTTAGACAGGTAAATTAAAAATGTGTATGTATAAAATTTTGTTATAAGTAAATCAAGGTATCTATCTCATGCTATTTGACAATATCATCTTGATTTATAAATGTTATAATTAAGTTGGATAAATTTAAAAAAATTGAGTGCTCTTAAAATATTAATCAAACTTCTTTTTTCCAGTGTTTTTGGATTAGTAACACACTTTTTTGTGTTCATTTTAAAAATCGAAATTGATATTAAATGGATGAATAGTTATTTCGTTAAAAAAATTTTTTTTAATTTCAGTAAAACAGATAATATTTTTGCTTGATTATATTTTTAATAACTTTTTTAATTTCATGACTGATATACAGAAAAAATAAAAATAATTGTATTCACCTTTTTATTTATTCATTTAAAAATTCGGGTAGTATTTGTCCTAGATATAAAATAATTTCTTACTGCTACTGTTTGTTTATATTCTGGATGTTGAATATTGATAATAAATTCTGTGTTATTAATTTGGATTTCCAAATTTTTATCATGGCATTTTGTGATAGCATGCATATATTTTAATGCATATCATCTGTACAATTTAATATACATTTTATAGCAAATTGCATCATAGTAAATAAATTGTTTTGCAAGATGTTTTATGTGTGAGGGGAAAGCAATGTCAGACATTGTTGCAGGCTGTTTCTTTGTAAATGATCTTCCAGTAATTCTTCTTTCTAACTACTTCCAGTAATTCTTTTTTATGTTGTTAACATAATGTTTCCTATTTATTGTGATTAGTTTCCCTGAATATATAATTTGCACTTATTCCATTTATTATTCAATAATTTTTAAAAAGTTTTGAAGGTTTTCCCAAAAAGCAGTCACATATTTTGCAAGATATATCTTTAAATTAGTTATGTTTTCAGGCAAACATTTGAACATTTCTTAAAAAATATTGGCAATTTGATAAAAATAACTTAAAATTTTCATCAGTTATCATTTATAATTTCTTTAATTTTTGTCCTAAAAATATCTCCTTTTTTATTTAAAGCTGTTATAATAGTCTAATATAACCCATTCATAAACTACTATTAAAGCTTATTATTTGTTAAAAAGCTAACTCTATTCTACTTTTAATTATTGTTTTTAGATGACATAAATGTAACTTTAAGATTATAGCCTTTAAAAAATATATCATGCTAAGATACATATTTGTTGAAATTACTTTTCAAGCAAATTAAAAAGTGCTTCTCTATATTTGTAAATGCTAGTTCTAATGTTAAAAAGTTTTATTGTAAATACAAAATACATTTTATTCAAATTTCATTATGTAGCACAAATATTAGAAAAAAGTTTGAGTGATCAATGCATAATAATTTCAATGAAAAATAAGTAATTTTTGTCGCTAAAAATACAATTTTATTTATAATCTCAGTATATCAGTAAATTTTATTTAAAATCTCATATTCAGTGATATTATTTGGCGGAAATTTTTAAGACAATCCAGTTTTAAAAGTGCTATCTGATAAGCCTCAATGTAAGGATACTTTTTCACCAAAACTGAACTCAAGTGAACGGAAATTCTATATTTGCTCTATTCTATATTTTAGAAAATTTCTTTTGTGCATTCTTAAGATTTTTCTATTAATTTTTATCTGTTGTTTTAAGTATTGGGATTTCTTTGCAAAGCATTTCCTAATACCAAATAAATTTTAATATATTCATATAAAAATATTGTTATTTAAACATTATATGTGGTACTTATCTAATGATTCCAAAAAAATGAGAAATGGAAGCAAATGTTATATAAAATCATAAGTTTTTAAAAGACAAATTTGTGCGTTTAAAGTAAATAATAGAGTTGAAATCAGTCTTCTGTTATCAATTCATAAATTTAGCTAATCCAAAGCTTTAAAGTAAAAATTTTACTAAAACTTTATTGATGTCAGCATTTTATAAAAATTAAGCAGCAAACTAATTTATAATATTAATTCAGGACCTTGCATAATTCCTTTAAGAAATAAATATGTTCTTAAAACCAAATATACTGAGAAGGCTATAACTTAAGGACTTAAAGATAAAATTAGTTTATTGACTACCTTTTTTTGCTTTTAGATATTAATTTTATTCCATGTTTATTGGCAGTTGACTTGTATAACAAGTGTTACATGGTACTGACTTATCTGTCATGACACTTTTTCATGTTTACTCCATTGTGTAGGAGAACATTTGAGGGAATTCTGTTATTTCTTTGTTAATTACTCTAAAGCAACTTTTTTAGAATTTTTCTGACATTCCGAATCATCTCATGATTTATAATCCCTGGATTCTGATGGATTTTTTGAAATAATCAATCTTCATCAGTTATCAAAACTCTTAAAATTTTATTTATCATTCAAAAATTTTACTTGTATTATTTTATTTTCAGATATATTAGATTATGAAAGTTTAAAACAATATTTTTGGAAAGTATTTCAAATAGTTATTAAAGTAATATACTGTATATTATAATAGAGTAGTATCTTTCAATAGAAAAACGCAAGTGAGCTCAGAATCAAAGGTTTTGTTATATTCTTTTGATATCTGGTAATTTAAGAATTTATTGTTATGTATTGAGATTTTTTGCCCATGATATCAGCTACCTATATGACTGTTATAAAAATGCAGTTTTATTAAACATTAAATGCCGCTTAAATATAAAACATATTAGTATGTCAATAAAAATTCATTATCTTTGCTAATTATTGTAACATTCATTTTGCAGATTCATTTTAATAATTAATTGGTCTTGTAGAATCAATAAGATTAAAGCTTGTGAGCTGCTATACACAGTGGGTGATCGGTTAGCGAACATAATCCTTACAATACTATGTTCGCTATCCGAATTGTTAACTGATCATCGATTTACCATAGATATTTTTGTAAAATTGATTCATTTGTTTTGAAGGTCGGTGAAATTAAATTTAAAAAGTATGTATAAAGTTTTCTGAAAATAACTAATTTAATAACTGCGGAAAGAATAGACATTGTGAGAATGGAAGTTATCCACCTTAGAGTTTCCTTGAAAATTTATGCATTGATTTTTTTTTTTTTGTTTAAATAATTTTCTTAAAATTTTATTGAACTGCCTGCATTTATCTAGGTTTTGTACTGTATTTAGAATTTATTGACAAGTTTCCCTTAATTAAAATATTTAGGATAATATAACTTTTAATAAGAATATTTATTTTATGTTACATCTGCTTATAAACTCACTGCCAAATGTTAAACCAAAAGTGGAAAAGTGTGAAAAAGTTCATAAATATCACTGTCTCAAAATTTAATGTAAATAACAAATGTATTTAGTCATGAAACAAAATAAAGAGTTACATGAAAGTTAAATTGAATATTTTTTAAATAATTTTGTTTTTTAAATGAAAACAAAATTATATCAGAGTTATTAATAAAAAGTTTAAAACCGAAACAAAAAGTGATATCAATTGGTCTATACATACTCCTTATCTGTGTACAAAATCTTACAGCATTTAGCCTTGTTTTCTATTAAGTAATCAACTTTCACTTTGTCAAGTAATTTCCAGTTTTCCTGTAAACTATTTTCAAGGCAGGAAATTGTTAGTGAGAGAAGTTTACATATTGCTTGAGTGATGGCATCTTAAAGTGGAATTTAGATTGGGAAAATATAATATGCACTCCATATACACAATCTAACCATTCTTGCCATAATTGGCAATAACGACAATTCTGTAAATATGTACATTATTCATATATTCATTATTAATTGGAAATTAAGACTATTTCTGCAGGTTAGAAAGTATACATGTGAAAATCAATGTGAAACTTTAGCAAAAATCCTGTTCATGTTATGATGCATCATTTTCACAATGTGTTTGGTCAGATTTAATGAAAATAAGTTAGATTAAATTTTTATATACTTGTTACTATATAGGTTACAAGACAACTATAATCCATGAACATAACTTTTACCCCTGTTAAGTATTCTCTATCGGATGTGTTAAGGAAACTACTTCAACTGTACCTTTTAGAATGTAAAACACCTGGATTTGAATGATTGGAAAATAAGTACTTGTGGAATTGATACAGATATTCCTTTCTCTGTATTTACCTATTGTGCTTAGTAGTGCCAGATAATTTACAAATTCTTATTCTCATGTATGTCATCCATGGGAATAAATTATTATTTTGACTGACTGCAAGAAGTCTCTCATATACACTTTGAATTAAATAATAAAATATCAGTTGATCTTAAATGCTATCCATAAATAGCTTTAATCCTTTTCTTTTAGTACTGGGAAATTATCTTAAACCATTTATAAAAATAGTATCATTTTAAGTATATTAAAGTTTGTTTGTAAAGTACAATTCATGCATGATATGCATTATACTAAACAATCAATTTTACTCATTTAAATTATATGTGAACTTAACATTTTAAAATTTTCTTTTTTGGTTTATTCTGTACATTATAAAACCCAATATCGATTTTTAGGGAATGCTGTCACGATATAAGCGAAAAGAAGAAAAATTAAGAGAAGATATTGCTATACTACAAAATTCAGTTCAAGAAAATAATGATCGGTATGTGTGGAAATACTTTTTTGTACTATTTGTTGTGAAATAAATTAGAAATAAAAAAAGTACCTTTTATTATCTGTTTTAAAAAGAAATAAATGAAAATTAATATGATTTCAAAGCATATTTTATACAATCAAAATCAGCTGAAATATGCATTTAATTTTTATGGGAAATTCGTCTCATTTATTTGATATTTTAATGGTAATATTTTGCTGCATTTTTTTCATTTTATTTAACATATCACATTTGTAAGCAATGTATAAATATATCTTCAATTTTTTTCATTGAAGCATGTATAATCTAGTTATAAGTGCTTAACTAAATGTTGGCTTTTTGACCTGTAATGTAATGGTGTGTATGTTTGATTTCCACTTCAGAGATGGGTTTTTGTTATGGTTTAATCCATTTTTAACTGTAAGGTCCTAGTCTAATAAATCTTTATGCTCGAAAAATGACTTTATAGTAACTATGCAGTCCAACCTGATTACCAAAATATCAAGATTTACATTTTACAGATAATAGCAAATTTTTTAAAAAGGGGAAAAATACCTGTCGTTGTTTACTTTGTTCTCTGCTTTTATTCAAAGTGGGTATACATTTTTCAATAAAAAAAATTTTGAATATTTCTCATCTACTAGTGTTAGAATGTTTTAAATAGAATATTTAGTGACACAGTTGACATTTATGCTTAGCTGATAGCAAAAATGTGTTTAAAATATTTTTTTTGCTAAACATAATAAAAAAATTGGTTGTTTTAAAATTTTAAAATTATTTAATATTATTTTAAAATTAAAATAAAATTTTAAAATTAAATAAAATTTTAAAATATAAAAAAAGTTTGCATTATGCAATTTAAAAGTAATTATAAGTAAACAAAAGAGAAAAATGAAATATGTTGTTTCATATTTAAATAATTTTTCT
The DNA here is from genome assembly GCA_037975125.1 of Latrodectus hesperus. Taxonomy (NCBI): domain Eukaryota; kingdom Metazoa; phylum Arthropoda; class Arachnida; order Araneae; family Theridiidae; genus Latrodectus; species Latrodectus hesperus. Next base: position 53,802 of record JAJQOW010001079.1, on the reverse strand, counting down.
TATATTAATAAAAAAATAAACTTTTCATTTTTAAATTTCAGACATTTCAGTTAAAATTTTATACTCTAAAATTTATATTCCTGAAATAAAATTAAAAGTGTACTTTAAGATCCTGCTAAATGTTTCCTTCTGAAATATTTCTTAATTTGAAAATTAATGTCAAAATCGATTTTTAAATGTATTTCAGTTTAGTTAATGCTTATTAAAACACCTTTCATTATTTACTGACTCATCTTTTAGCTGTGTTCAAACTATTACACAAAATTAAAGAACCAAAAGTAATTACAGAAAGCAAACAAAAATGCTATAAACATTTTTTTTGTTGGGTTTGCTTAGTTTAATAATGAAAAATGTAAGAAAATATGTTTTAATTTGTAAATAAGCACAATATGATATTTTACGCTAATCATTACATGTTTTACCAAAATTATGTTTAACAAATTGCTTTCGTCGAAAATGGAAGTAAATTATATTGTTCTTTTTTGATGTAGTGCAGCATTCATGTTTTTTTCTAAATAATCCACCACAGAATTTTTTTTATTTTATTATAGAGTTTTTCTGAAGTTAGATTCAAAGTCACTGGAAGCAAAAAGTTGTTTTCACATTTTGTATTGATGTCATAAAAATTAATTTTGAGTAGAAATTTCATCTGTAGACAACCTATCATTTCAAGAAAACTAGAGCAATTTTCAACATCAAAAATAATAATTTTATAACTGGCATTAATCTGATTTTTAAATATGAAGTTTTTCATAATCTGGAAAAGAAAGGTGAATATAAAGAATGCATTGCTTTACATATTGTTAAAGTGGTTGTTGTTGTTGGCTTGCCCAGCAAAGAAGTGCAATAAAATCAAATTGATCCAAAAGTGTCCAAGACATGGCCACATCTATAGTTTCCAAGGAATAGAGGATTTGATGTGGAGGATTGATATGAATCCTGAAGAGCTTTGTCAATATTACAGGGCAATCAAAGATATGGTTAAGAGAGATTTCAGTGTCTGTGAATAAGGACAGCTCCAGCTTTAAGACTAGACAGTATTGCACTACTCATGGAAGAGAAAAGTTGCTAGAGTCTGTCTATTTCTGCCTACTGGTCCACGGAAGGTATTTTATTTCCTTTCTACCAGCCAAAGAGTAATCATATGCAAGTATTCCTCTATCCACATGAGAACGCGCCTCTCTATCGGTGTTACAGGCTCCTCCAAGGGTAGATGTAAAAAATACAACATTTGATGAAGTTCTGATTAAGTTTGGAAAAATATTAATTTTCAAGGCACTAACTATAGGACCTAATTTTTGAAATATTGTTAATTGTATTTTTAAAAATATTTTATATTTTCCATGTTATAAAAATGATAAAAAAGAAAAAGTTCTTTACATGCTTTTAATTAAAAATATACTTTCTCATTATTCATACTTGTGAATTCTAACTTTTTTGTTCTGGTATACATGAACTTAAAGTTACTAAACTTTTAAAATTAAATTAATATAAGCCATACTACATGTATATTCTTATTATTATATTCAGATTTGATAATTTTTTTGAAAGATAATTGTAAAATTCTCTGTTGTGGTAATTTCCTGTAAGGTGCTTAGTATTTGCAAAAATTAAGTTCTTTTGTTAACTTTTCCATTAATCTAGTGTAATTGTCACCAACTGGGAATAAAATATGAGCAAAGTTGCCAAGCGAAATAAATGACAAAACAGTCAATGGAATAAAAGTTGGAAATGTTCAACAATATACAAATATTATGAATTTTAAACAAAGCAGTTTTGCCTCCAAAAAATGCTTATAATTATTGGTTTTTCCACAATAAGGTGTTGTCTTTGAGAATTATCTCAAATAGTTCATTTTCTCCTCATCTGCACATAAATTTAGGGAAGTAGAACTCCAAATAATGTCGAGAAGTTCTTTGATGTTTTTTATTTTGCCATTTGGCACTGCCCCAAAGTTGTTCGATTGTCTGATTGTTTACACCAGTATCGAAATCAATGATATTGTACTTGTGATTAACCTTCAAATTCTGTTGACCAACCTCTTCCATTTTAATTGTGCAGTAGCCTTTCCAGGAATTGGAATAGATGATTGACCCTTTTTTGATGTGATTTGTTACTGCATATAACAGTACTGGTAAACAACAATTTAGAGTTTTAGCTAGAAAACATACATCCATTTCACAGCAAACGTCACCAAATCTCCATTCTTGTAGAAGAATTCAATGGGCAGTGTTCTTTCATATTGTAAATAAGCTCTTGTCTATCTCAATTATTTTTTTCAAGACAACCGAGTTTTTTTCTTATTTACATTTTGCTAATACTTATACGTGAACTTCTTTTAAGTAACTGTTACAATCTGTAACTGTATCATGATTCATATCCAGTTGCCTTTCACGCCATTTTTCTAATGTCATCTCTTCACTCTTGCTGTAAAAGAATCTCAAAGATGTTCGAAAACTCAAATATGAATGATTTGAACCACATACTATTGCGAATACTCTTCTACATCCGGCATATTGAAAGATTGCACCGCCAACATATTCCATGACAAAAAGATAGTTTCATTTCATGATTCTGATCGCATGTTGCATTCCTTGCAATATACCTTTCTCTTGCAAAAAATAGACTGCATCTCTTTAATTCTGGTTAAATGCCAAACTTTCAACATTTTTTTAAATAAAAATAAAGGTGTAAGGAAGAAAGGAAAATGGGGATTTTGTTTTGAATGAATTCAGAGAATGGCCATAAAGGAACATTTCACTTATGTTTGTTAGAAATTTGGAGGGATTCTGCACAATTTGGCAACTTTTCACTTACATCTGGCTAAAAGAAAATTCCCAAAATAAGTTTTCAGTGATTATCATTTTAAATCATTTTTAATTTAGCATTTAAAATCATTCTCGGTAATATTTTTTTCTTCTTTCACATGTATATATTTATTTTCTTTTACAAAATTGTTTTTATATATGAAAAGTATGTGTATATTCTCTCCCAGTAAACTTTGTCTTTTTACAAATAATTTTTCCTTAATTTTCTTATGAATTTCAAATATTTGAATTATTTTGGTCTTGATAATGCTTATTAATATAAAAAATATTCTGTAACATATAATATTTATCAGTGATGTATGCTAAATAATTTGTAAGAATTAAAAAAAATGTTTTCCAAACTTTTTCTTTTAATCTATAGCTATGAATTATATTTACATTTAAAAATATCTGTGCATTCATATTTTTTAAGCTTTTTGAAAATGCTGCACTAAAATATTACACTAAAATTGTCACTCAATCTGATTTCAGAAGGTTAAATTTAATATTTTCTTATTTGGAAATAATTTTATCCTGTGCTATATTTTTTCATAACTTAGAAGCTTTAAAATTATTAATTTGTAAATTTCTCCTTCTGCATACAATCTGATTTTTAATTTATGCTTAGATGAACGTTTTCATATTTAGAACATGAAATTTTAATTTTATATAATGTATTAAGATGTGTGGTTTCTCAAAAGAATCCTTATCATTTATACTTAGAAATTCTTTAATCTAAATATTTATTTCAATATATTTTATTTTGGTTTATTATGTTTTGCATTTAATATTTTATGATTATTTTAGTGTAAAAGTTAGTTGCAAATGATTTATTTGGTTTTACTTTATATATTTTTAAAATTATTCCATTATTATTTAAATTTGAACAGTCTAGAATTTTTAATCTGTTTAAATAAAGATCATGTATACTTACATTTTTGATAAAAACATTTCACTGTCAGTATGCCAGGAATAAAAAATATTAGTAAATTTTTATGTTTTATTTGTTATAAATATTTTACTACCTAACTTTAAATTTATGAAAAATAATTTGCAAAATCCATACTTATTTTACTTAAATTATTTTGGAAAAATTTCATGAAAGGTAATAAATCAAGTTATTATATTTGGAAAAACTGATTATTCATATATTGACTAGGAATTAATTATAAAAATGTCTGAGAAATTTCAAAAACACTGCTAAGATTTTTCTGAAAATTATTTTAGTTAGAATGTGTTTTATGATTATTTGGTTGTATATAAGTTTATAAAGATTTCTTTTCTATGTATTTTGCCAAATTTAAGTTCATATTTTCATTTTAAAATTATCATTGATTTAGTTATTTTTTTATCTTTTTATTTTAGAAATCAGAATGACATTTATGAGGAGGGAGAAAAACGTAAAAGACGTATTCAAGAGCTTGAACAATTAAATAACAATGCAATTGCAAAACAAAATGCTATTGATGATAAGCTGAAAACATTTATTGCAAGAGCAAACATCTACACAAGAGTCTAAGGATAAGATACAGTAAGTATGAATTTTATTTTTATTTAATTATCTTTTATTAAGAATATTTTACTATTTTGCCATGTATTCATACAGTTATTCTTAGAAATTAGTTATTTTTCTGAAATTTGCAATTAGTTGCGTGTCAAATAATAAAAAGCATAATAAATGAGCAATTTATTTTTCAATATTGTTTTTAACTCATTATTTTCTTTTAATATGATTTAAGCTTCAATATTATAACTTGATATATCAAACTTCATTGGTATTTTTACTTATGTTTTATTTGATTGTACAAGATGTATATTTCTTATCTATCTAGCTATGTATAATATTTGTTGTCATCATAAAATTAAAAAAAAAATTGGATCTCTAAATGTTTTGCATTATGCATAACAGCAAAGTGCCAGTTCTATTAATCTAGAATATAAAGCAGAGGCTAAATGTTCAACTGATGTGCAAATTAAGCAAATTACTGTATTTTTCTTATATAATCCTCAGATTATATGTATAAAAAAGTTTTGATTTTCGTACTATGCATTATATGCCTAATCTACGTATAATATGATAAAAAAAATTTCCATTAGTATTGCTTACAATAAAGTTTTGAAAGAAATGCCGTTTATGTTTGATAAAATAAATAATAGGGGACACCACAACTCGACTGATTTATTTCAACAATAATCAGTATTGTTCAATTGCATCCATAAAGTTCATGAATGAATTCAGTTTTTCCAATTGATATAACAGTTGCAATTTTCTTACGTCGTTTCACATTCTGCCTTTGTTCTGAAAACATTCATATTCATACATTCTTATGTGAAAACAAAACCATTAAGTTGCAGAGCAAATTTTAAACTACAAGTATGGGGAAGGCAAATAAAGAAAATGATGACAAAATGTGTTAATGTAAGGTAAAAAACACAGCATGTGCGGTACAAAAGAAAAAATATATCCAATGTGCAATGGAAAATAATCCAATTATTTAATTTATTAACAAAACAAATATATTTTATTTTTCAAATATGTCTAATCTCGTTTTAAAAGTTATTAAAAACTAAAAATTGATAAATTTTACTTGAATTTTCTCTGATCTTAAGTGATGGATGCCGTGCTTTAATCTCAGTTTATCGCCCTTTCTGTTGATGTGAATCCAAACAGTTGTTTTTCTATTTAATGTTTTTTTATGTACAAGTTGTTATATTTTTAATCGTATTGTGTATTTTTTGTTTTATTTGGTACCAAATGTCTAGCAGCATATATTTTCGCCGATTCGTCAGAACATTTGCAGTGGATTTTACACCGCTGTGGATTATATACAGGAAAATATAGTACTTATTCATCTGTTAGATCCTCAGAATATTAATTGTCAATATTATTATAGAAATTTTTATGCAAACATTAAATTTATTGAATTTGCCTCTGAATTATGTCTTAGTTTGAATAAGTTTAGTGCTTATATAGTAAAATGAAAGAGAATTTCATGCAATCATAATTAAAAACAAAATAGTTCTACCGATATTTTAAAGATTTTAACAATTAGAATTGTATTTTTTTATTCTTAATCAATTATAAAAAATTAACATTTGTTATTCACTCATTTATTTTACACATTCATGGAAATTTCCAGCAGTATATATTTATATCTATGAAAATTAAATTGCAAAATTATTTTGTTGTGGAAAGCTGTGAAAATTATGATTAAATTTTAAAAAAACAATAACTGTGAGCAAAAATATAGCTAAATTTTCCAAGGAAATTCAAGATCATTGTACTCATGGAATGTGTGCTTTGTCATTTTTACTTTAATATAAAAATATTTCCATCAATAAATAAGATTATAGTTATTAAGGTATTTAGTTTTATTTGGTGCTTAATTAGCTTCATTTAACTGCTGAAAATGGGATTCTTAAAAAGTAATTTTATCTTTTTATTATTGTATTTTCATAGCTTTCAAAATTCCTATTTTTTTTCTTAATAACTTCTTGAAAACCTTAATACATTGTTAAGTGCTATACCTAATTCTGTGTATTATTGTACTTTAATATAGATTTTAAATTTCTAAAATAAGTACTGCTTCTTTATTTAATACATCAGTCCAATTCTTTAGTCCGATTCTTTCTTTCTTTTGTTAGATCACGCATACTATTTCCTCACATTTAAATAATACTCATATTTTAAACACCTTTGTCGAATTTATTAAGGAATTTTTCTTTAGTTTACCCTTTGCAGCACAATTACTTTAAAGCAGATGAAATAATATTTTTAATGTAGTCTGGAGTGTAATTTACTTAAATATTTTTCTTGAAGTCAATAATCGCAGCTTAATTTTCGGCATGTTTTAATTTCATGTTTTCATATCTTTAGTGGAATATTTTTAAAATAAAAACAAACTATAAATAAAAATTTTATTCTTGAAACTGATAACAGCTCTAAATTTATTGAATGAAATTCAAAAATTTGTTTTATCATTTGCATCTACAACCATCTTTGTGTGTGATTTTTTTCTTTCTTTTTAAATTTTTCTGGTGTAAAATATTATAAAAATGTTTGCTAGATAATTTGTTTTTTAAAATACCAATTAAAATATTTAAAATCGATCTTCTTCAGTTCTGAAAGTCAATATTGTGTTTTAATTCCATATTATTATTAGTGAATCATATTCTAAAAGTAAGAAACACCACATTATGTATTTAAATTGGTACTGGTAAGTTGATTATTTAACTGTAAAACAATATGTTTTTAAATTATTATTATTATTATTTTTAAAAATCTAGCATATTTTGTATATTTATGTTTAATGTATTTACATTTATAATTCAATTCAATGTTACTAAATATACGCACAATGTGTGGAGTATATCAGGCGAATCTGTAAACTTTTTATGTTTGACAAGCTTCTCTGCACTTTCTTTTGTATCATTTACTTTTAACAATTTTATAAAAGCTAAATTTATTGAGATTATAGAAAGTTCATGGCTAATGTTGTTCTGCCTGAGGAAGGAAAAAGAAATAATATGTAAGAAGTATGATTTTACTTATAAACATATATTAAAAACATTGTTGCGTGTGTTGGCAGCAAGTTTGTATCATTATATGATTATATTCTTTTTAATATAAATAATTTACAATTTTAAGAAAAATATCCTTATCTTTCTGTTAATATAATATTTCATAAAACTAAGTTGAAATGTATGTGAGGAAGTGCAAGTCCTATCTTATCCCGTACAAATAAAATTTTGATTGCTTTTTGAGCAGTAAACTTTTCTTAGATAAAAAAGTTTTTTTAAAATAATATTTTAAATAAACTTATTTTAGACTCAATCTAATTTTATATTAATACCTTGTATATTTTGTGCTAGGGTCAACTAACATAAACATTTAATCGAATTGAAATGTGTGAAACACATTTCCATACTTAGAAAAAAATTGTTTTAGGTTTTTATTCTACAAAACGTTAATTACTTACATTCAAATTATTGCTTATAAAAATAGATGTTTTAGAATTATAAAAATAATAAAATGAAAATTTTTTCATGTGCATAAATATATTAATTTGAAATATAGAAAATATATGTTGATGTTAAATTCTTTCATTTATTTGTGATATTATTTTTATCAATTTTTATTGCAAGTTTTTTTTAAGTTACATGAATTTTATAATTTTATTAATTAAAAAAACTTTATTATACTTGATGTTGGTATTTTACTTATTGATGTATACTAAGCACTTTTATGGAAGAATAAAGTTGTGAACAACCACAAAATTTTGATTTTAAAAGGTTGATTGGAATTTTTTCTATATAAAGTACTACTTGTAATATAAATTTGATTTCAGCCAAAATAAACCATCAAAATTTAATTACATCATTCAGAAATGGAAAAAACACTAAAATATTTTTAATTGTCCTATTTCTGAATTTGTATATGCATATTATGTTTGAACTTAATTTAACTTTATGTTGAAAGTATGAATATGTTAGTAGTTTTTGCTCCTGCATCAAAAGTTTTTAACTGATCTATACTTGCAAAATATTTAATATAAATTAAAATCGTAAGTTTATAACAAACTTACGACTATTATTATATATATATATATATATATATATATATATATATATATATATATCATTTATTAACTATGATTTTTACTTATTAAAATGCTTTCTAGAAATATTGTATGTTTAAAATTTTAGTTATTTAATATATGAATATTTATTAATTTATCTTCCTGATTTTTAAATTGTAATATAGAACTATTACAGTAGAACTTTATAGATATGTTCTGTTGTGTCACTTTCTATAATAAATTCCATAAGAGCCTGACCAATTCATTATTTTTCTCATATTTTCTCTATTTCTCAATACTTAAAGAAACAGCTCGTTTCATTGATAATTTTTTTCATTTATGTTTCTATTATTTTTATAGCCAAGAAATAAATCACTTTAACTATCAGAAAACTGCCCTTCAGAATACTTTAAAACAACTGGTCAGTGCAAAAGAAGATCGACATGTTCTCTTTGGAGAGCATACTTCAGCTGTTTTGAATGAAATAGCACTTAGAAGTCAAGAGTTTATCGAGATACCCAAAGGTCCTATTGGTGTGTATTATCTTTACTTAAATATTTAGATCCATTTTTTATTATTAAATTGAATAAAATTGAATTTTTGAATCTTAAATAATTTTACATCAAAAACTTATAAAAGGTTCTTAAAATTTGATAATGATAAAATAAATTATCAAGCATTGAGTATTTTCTTTAATTCATCTGTACTCCTGAATATGTATAAGTTATGTATATTTATTATATTTCCACATTATTACCATATATGTAGTAATAAAGTGGAAATATAATAATTTATTTAAAATGAATATTGTATTTTTATGTTTCATTATTATTAATGTTTCTCTATTCTGAAGTAACTACAATCATTTGATTTATGTTATAAATAGTTATTTCCTTAAATTAGAGACCATTTTTAATAAATTTCATAACAGATATTTAATAGTTTCATTTTTTATCCATTAATGAAATGCTAACACACAATTCAGTTAATATTTTGCGATAATCTAATTTTATGTATTTTAATAATTTTAAAATGCAATTTTAGCATCACCATTCAGTAATGTTATGCTGTATTATTCAAATGGTAATCATACTATAAAAAAGTTCTGTATTTATAATTTTTATTTGCATTATGTGATAAAATTTTATCAAAAATATTTTCACTATTTCTATTACTGATTTATTTTGGTTAGAAATATTTATTTTTATCTGGTTCCAAAACTCATAGATTAGCTAGAAGGTTACTTGGTAAATCTGGTGAGGTGTTTTATACAGATCACTAATTCATAAAATAATATAAAAAGTGCTGTTATATTACATATCAAATGAAGCCATTCACATAATGCATTTAATGTAAAAGAAATGCAATGTGTGACATAAATGTTTAAAAAGTACCATGAAATCTCCACTTGAGATTGTTGTTGTTGTTACTTATGACACTTGGTCATGTCAAGCTTGTTATGCCTTGACTATGTGAATTTAAGTCAATAGGGAGCATCTTTCATTTAATCAAAGCACCACGAAGGTGAAAGTATGACTTTGCTCTTTAAATCCTCCGATAGATGGCACCACTAAAGAATCCATTCCCTCAAGTTTGACATTGATCTGAAAGGGGAGGAAATTTTCTCCAGACCATTGCACTCATGGTAAATGATCAACGACCGACCACAAGACTTTCGATTCCACAGATTTAACGAGCACATATATCGCATGTACTTGGTGGACCTTTGGCGGCATTGGGAATCGTATCCAGACTTTCCGGACGGAAGGCGGATGCCCTAGCCACTAGGCTACCATGGCTCATACTTGAGATTGTAAATATCATAAATGCAAAATCATTGATACTAATAACTTTAAAAATGAATCATGTTGTAACTAAAAGTATTTCCAAGTAAAAGTATTGTTGAAGATTTTAATTAAATCTAATAATTTCATACAAATGCAGATGCTTCATCTAAGTATTTCCTTAAAAGAAAATAAACTAGAATATTATATAAAAAATCACTTAGCTTCAAGAAGGGAAAAATTATAGGCATACCTGAATAGGCAAGACAATGTAAAACAGAATTTAATAAAAAAAGAGAGTAGTGCTCTATTCCTCTGTTTATGAAAATGATGTAAAATGGTTTTATCAATATGATGATATCTTCTTAAAAATATTCTTGTTTGCAAGATTTTTAAATAATATTGAATTACCGATTAATTAACCAAGAATAAATTACCCTAACAGCAGAGTATTTTAAAACTAAATTTTGGCAAAATATTCTCGCCTTTTGTACAAAAGAGTATCTAAAGATGTTCATCTTTATTTTAATTGTTAAACGCCTCCCTGATTATCCTGAGAAATCTTGAGCAATGGGTAATTTGTCAGTATGATTTGTTTTATCACGTTTTTAGTTGGGTTGGAAGAAATGAAAAGAAATATTAGTTTTAATTGGCAGAGTTTGCCAAGTTTTGTTCAAAAGCTTTGAAATTATTTTGGCAGGATGGATTATGTGTTTCTATCAATTGCATATACCTATGATACCATCATAAGGCACTAATATGTGTGGATTATAGATTAGTAATGTATGTGGAAGGATATTTTTAGATAATGAGTATGAAAAGATGGACACTGAAAATGAGGATTCTTCTGTAAGTAGCCTTACAGAATACGATAGTTCCAAGTGATTCAGAATCAGACAATTTACTGGCAATTCGTCAATGGTGGGAAATTCAGAAGGCAAAGTTATCTCCAGTACCGTCTCGTTTTAATTTTACGTCCAACACAGGTATCAATTTCAATACTGCTATATTAAGTGCTTTGAAATTTTTCTAGAAATACTTTGATGGCAAATTGAAGAGTTTTGTTATAATAACTATTTTCCAAGGTGTAATAAAAAATCAGAAATGTAAGATTATTGGAGTAATAAGTGATTGTGTAATAGGTCTATTTTGCAAAAACAGCCATACAGATAATTTTGTCAGATGAAACAAAACTTGCAATTCAGCAACAATGAGGCAAATACACATCATTGTCCAAAATGAAATAAAGTATGGCCAAATTTGTAACTGTTACTTAAGAAATTTCAGAGTTTGATTATACCAGAGCTAGATATAACAAACAAAAAATTACTGCTTTATAAAGGCAAACTCTGATGGGATCAGTACATCCCTTTGAATATGGCATGATTTGGATTTAAGAGCTTGGGTATATAAGGAGGGTCATTACTTATGTATAAATTCTGTTCTGTGCTTATGTATAAAACTTAACTGTTTTCTATTTTAATTATCAATTTAAAATCTGAATGATTTTCTATCATGATCAAATTTTATTTTTTATATCAAAAATAGGAAAACAAAGATACAATTTAATTTTACTTTTGTTACTCATTTTACAATATTCATTGTTACAATTACATTGTTTCATTATTTTATAAATATTTTAATGTTTTATGTCAATTAAAGCATCAATGCTTTATAAATTTCTACTAAACTAAAAAAGGAATTAAAATGTTTAATAAATCTTTCAAAATGTGAAATATGTAGTTCCGATCAAGAAAAAGATTCTTGAATGAATTTTATTTATAATTAAGTATCCTTGCTGTTTATGTCTAATAGTTTGCTTAGAGTGAAATGAACTGGTAACTAATTGGTCAATAGTTTTTTTAATAATTTTATTGAAAATTTTATGCATTTGACTCCTATTCACCAGTCCTTTTGAATCAGCCTTAATGTGTAAAATATAACTATGGAATAATAAGCAAATCATTCCATTCCTATTTTTTGACAAATTTTTATTTTCAATATAACTGAAAACAGCTTAAAAATTAAACTCATTGCTACATTCAATGAGCATATAAATTAAATTTTTCTTTTAAAACATATATATATATATATATATATATATATATATATATATATATATATATATATATATATATATATATATATATATATATATGTATTAATTTTATGGTAATGTGTGCTATATCTGTAATTAGCACAAATTTAGCTATAATTTTTTAAATTATTTGGAAAATTATCTTCAATTATTCCACATTAGTAGCATAACTTTATATCTATATATATTAATAAATTTTATTCTTAATTAAAATATTGTTTATTTCATTCATATGTTTGGTTGCTGTTGTTACTAATCCCTAATGATCCAATTCCAATACTAGACCAACTTCACAAGTCCATAAACAGCCAGGAAATCCAAAAACATAAGTGGCTTTGAAAAAGCCTCTTCCAAGTCAGAATTCAATCAGCTCAAGATATGCTCAGGCGATGCCTATTCAGCTTTACATTTTGTACACAGATTAAAAGTGTTTGTACTCTGCACAAATTTGAAGCCTTTTAGGTGACCACTTAGGCGAAGCGTGAAATACAAACCTGTTGGCCTCTTATTCCTTCAAAAAGCAAAGCATGGCGTTTCGTAGGATACCAATTATGAGTAGTTGGAACCCTTCAAACACCCATAAGCTTTTTTTTTACTCTCAGTTAAAACCTCATTAAAAGTGGATGGCAAATCAAATTTTGAAGGTTCCAAGAGGTAGCCTTGGCCTGCGAATCAGCAATCTTGTTTCCCTTAATGCTAACATGTGATGGGATCCCCTGAAAATGAAAATTGATATCAAAATTTTTTGAGAGCCTATGGATTAAATTTAATACTGAATTTCCAACTCTGTCAACAACCTTCATTCAGTTGCTTAGGAGTTGGATTGAAGACTTGCTATCAGTCAGAATCTATACATGCTCAAAATCAGGCTCAGAAATATTCTCAACATAGCTTAGTCCATCTTCAATAGCTATAAACTCCGATCTGAATATGGAGCAAAAGTCAAAATTTCTGAACTTGAGACTTTGGGTAGACATAGTTATTGTGATAAATACACCACTATCAGACTGGTCCTTGTTGCTTGTGCTATCATCAGTATAGATTTGCATAGCATCAATTGCAATTTGGTTAATGGTTTCTTGAGCCATTTGTCTCATGAATTCTGGAACTGTTGATGCTTTTGTTGGCAGAGTACAGCAATTATGTGTGGAAGTGTATACAATCAAAATCAGTATCAGGGCTTAGTCTCAAGAAATGCAGTTCAGTGCGATAAGGAGGATACATAAAATCATTTGTAGTGGCCAAAAATAAGGGACTATTTCTTTTCAGTATGTGATTGTTGCTCTAATTTATGAGAGAAAAAGGTGTTTAAATTTTACATGATTATGAGATATGAAGATGTTTAAATTTTTAATTAAAATACATTTGATAATCAATTAACATGTTTTCTAACAATTGTATTAATCATGTTACATCGTTATTTTTTTGTTACAATTAAAATGTGTTTAATTTTATTCTTGCATTTTTTCTTTGTAAGTAATCAATATTGGTTTACCATTCTTAGTTAATTTTCTACAAAAAGAGCTATTTTACTTGGTTTACAGTTTATTAAAAATGTAGAGAATGTTTTCTTTAATGAATTGTTGGTCTTGGTTTGAATTATTCCTCATAGGTAAAAAAAAAAAAGATCACTAGATAAAAATTAATTAAAATAGCTTTTGTTTTTAACAACAAAATCTAACAAAATAAATTACAATTTCATTCCTAAACTCAAATCATGATTTTTACTAATCTCCATCATAGTTTATTATACAATTTATCAAAACACTGTCTAAACTTAAAATGTCAAATATAATTTGAAGACCTTGTTTTCCACCAAATGAATAAACAAACAAAAATTAAATGAAATTTTTTTTGCATAAAATAATATTTAAGTACATTGCAGCACTAATATACTTACTATTTAACATAAAATCTTTTGTGCTGAATTTGAGAATTGATTGAAAATACTTTTTTTATAAACTTTAGATTTGATATTGATATAAATCAGATTCAAACTAATTTTCAGAATTGAAAATTTTCATTGTAGAATTTTCAAAATGTTTTCATGCTTGGTAGTATCCTATTTAATGTTATGATTGTTAAGATGATATATCCTTTAATATTTCATGTTGAATATGTAACTAAACTAAATTGATCCTAGCACAACATCCCAGTTACAGTTAAGACCTGCAGTGCCCATATATTTTCTTGCTTGAGGGGTCTGAGGTATGAGGTATATGTCACAGTTAGGTGGTCAGTCTAATACAAACTCTCAGTGTTTGTTTTCTAACCATGCTTGATACTCAATTTTATTGACCCACTGAAAATCAACTTTGCCTAGCCTGAAGACCAGACTTATGACTTGGCAGTGAAACATGTAACTAATCTGACATTATTTTCGCCTTCAAATATAATTCTAAGCTATTAAATTATGAAAATTCAATGCAAATTAGTGTATGTGTGTATATTGTGCATGAATGTCTCTCCATAAGTATATGTGTATACATTGTGCATGAGTGTCTCTCCATAAGTATATGTGCATTTAATGAATTTTATTGTTATTTAAATTATATGTAAAGCAATTTGCTTAGAATTATTAAGTTACCCCATTTCTATATGTGCTTTAAATGAGCTTATCTAATCTGGAAATCTAAGATACTTTTGATAATGCAATAGGGATTTTATTTTACTATTCTCTAAAAAGTAGTTGAACTGGATAATATATTCAAATTATCTCGAAAAATGAAAAACTTAAAATGAACAAATGAATGTTTCCAATTTTTTAAAATTAATATTATAAATTTTAAGCATTAGAAAATACAATTTTCAATTGTTTTTAAAATATATGCTATAAAACAATTATAAACTGTTCACTTTTTTTAATAATATTGAAAAATTATCAAATAATTTTGCGTGACATTAATTTTTTTAGAGTAGAAAATCAATCAGTATTTTATTAATTACTTTCACAGAAAGAATATTTTTATGCTAAATATTAATGTCAAATGATTTAACTTCAAATTTTAATTATTATAATAAGTGATTGTTCTAAGAAAAGAGACACATGATGCATGATTAACAGGTTTACCAACTTAGGAAAAGTTAAGGACCTCTGCTTGAAACCTTAAAACATCTCTATAAAAATTTCCTGAGGAAAATATTGATGTTTCTCTTAAACTATTTTAATTACATTTCTGCAGTTTATATCAATCTACTGGTCATAAAAAGTGATACACTTTACATGTGAAAGTTACACAATGTCAAGTTGCAATACAAATTAGAAATTTAAACAAATGATGATGCAGTATGTTTCTCGTACACAAATTGTATTTGTATGTTATTGTGCCTGGTAAAAATATGTTATGTTGGCTTCATTACATTGAATTTATGAATGTTGATTTTATTGTATTAATTTCTATTTCTTGCTGAAAAATTTGTGGACAGATCCATAAATATTTATTTTTTCTCAACCATTTTGTAATGGTTTTAAATTTTTTTTAATTTATCCCTTTTAAATTTTTTTAAACTAAATTAGAAAATTAAGCTTTTTTTACACATTATTAAGTGTATTCCAGTTCAAATAACATAAATGACCTATGTTAACTTATTGCTAAAATTTTTGGTAATTAATGCGTCATAAATTTTGATTTATATTTTTGTTGTTTGAGATGTGTAGTGTATAAACATAATGCATACATTTATATTGCATATTTACCTAATTATCTACTATAATTAGGTAAATATTCTATGTAAGTATAAATAATATCAAAAATATCTTGAAATACTTTAAAAATTACAACCTTACAAAAAGTGGACTGACTGCTCAATTGTTTAAAAATCAACATTAATTGGCTGTTGAACGAAAAGCTTACAATATAAATAATTAATAAAATGTCCTGGTAAAAAATAATCAACGGTATTTATTTATAAAAACAATTGATTTCCTTAAATTTATTTAGAATTCAACAAAATGTATCAATTTGCAAAGAATTTTATTATATGTAATTAAACTTTTGAACAAGTTTGTTCCAGAAATTTATTTTACCTAAATTCATTAAATCTTCTATAATATGGCTGGGACTCACTATAGTTTAGTTAGCTGCCCATTTAAAGTTAAACCTTGGAACAAGTTAGCCTTTGAATTTAACATCCTTGGCTTAAGTGTAGAGGTTCTTTTCACTTTTCATAGATTTATACAATAATTGATAACATTTTTTGCTTATTTTAAAGTTTGTGGTTTTGCTTTAAAGCATAAATGAATTTAGAGTTATCGCATTAACAGTTAATTTTCAAGTGCATTGTAAATTTTTTATGACTGAAATCATTTTGTTCCATTAAAAAATTCAATGTATGAATCATTTAAGTATGTAAAGATTAAGATCTGTGAAATTATTCTCATAAATATTATAAAAAAAATTTGTACTTAATGATATTAGTATATAAGTATTTAATTATAACTTGTACTCCATATAAATTAATATGATACAACTTTTCGTTTTATTAATGTAACATTTAGAAAAAGAAAATTATTCAATTTATAGAGTACTAATTACTGAAAGATAAATCTATTTATAAAAAATTCTGTTTAAAAATGACCTGATAAGTATCCTAAGCATTTTTTTCTTTGTAGTAAATTTTCAAATTGTTTTAAATTATTTTTTAGGATTTCAGCATGTTGAGTTTTGGTTGCTCCCTTCTCAATCTTTTGAATTTTTTTATATCTCCTAGAAATTTTGTACCATAATTGCTACATTTGAAAGATAGTTGTGATATAAATCTAAAGTGACTTAAAGGCAATTAAAGACTTTGTATTCTCAAATAAAATTTCCATTGTAGGATAAGATATTACTAATGTGTGTGTGTAGTTATGTTATTTCCATAAAAGCTTGCATTCTGACTATGATTTATTTCCTTATTCTTATTCTGAAGCCAAAATTGATATTTAGATAAATAATATTTTATTTTATTTTTTATTATTCATTTTTTGTATAAAGGTTTATACTTAGAAGTCAAAGATCCAAAATGGAATAATGCTGTAGAAGCCTGCTTAAAGAGAGGTGTATTATGTTCTTATTGCTGTGATAATTCTCAAGATAGTCAATTATTAATACAAATACTTAGAAAGCATTGTGATCTTAATATACCATCAGTAATTGTCAGCAAATTCCTACCACAAGTAAGTTTAAATACTTTCTTAATAAATTTTGAAATTATGTCTCTTGTATTCCAAACTGGATTCAAAATTAAAAGTTATAAATATGCAAATTATTCTAAAGTAAATTAATGATAATAATTTTATTTATATATATGAGCATCAAAATTTTATTTTGATTATTTTTATTATAGATTAAATCAAAAGATCTTATCAAATAAAAATATCAACATCATTATTTATTTGGAGTATTAAAACACAATGTGAAATTAAGATTATTGACTAATATTTTCATTCTTAATTTCGAAATATAATTTGTGCGTCTGTTTGAAATTTATTCAAAAATGATGAAAATTACTTTTTTAAAAACAGCCAATAAAATAATAAATCTTAATTCTAATTAAATTCAATTTGTACTATTATGTTTCCATCCAAAATAGTAAAATCTCGGAGGAGTGGAAAACACCCCCACCCATAATTGGTACAAGGGATCAAAACCGGGTTTGTCCCTTGACCTCCCGTGTGACAGACGTACCTGGAGTGTTCTCTCAAGACTTGCTAGCGGTCATATTAAGTGCCTCACTTTCAACGAGGGCAGGAAAACTTTCGTCACCTGCACCAAGTGCCAAAATCATCAGGCTTCTCCTGAGCATCTTTTGGATTGCATGGGTCTCTCTAGGGAGGATCTCTTTAGCAATCCTCTTTTAGTCTTCGACTTCCTTACAGTCAACGAACTCGTGGATCTAATCTGACACTGTCAGACATGGAGGATAAGCAACAACAACAACAACATCCAAAATACTTCTATTAATCAAAAAGATATCTTAGACGTAATCAAATTTTCATGGTATACAACAATTGCCTATAGTAGTGAAATATCATGATTGCTTAACTTAGGTTTGTAATGTTCCCATCAGCAACATTTAAATCTTTATATTCCTAAATTTAGAATTTTGGATGCTTATAAATTGTTTTCTTAGAATATGCTATTGTATAACCAATTTTGTATACAGTTGAAGTTATAACTTTTGATTATATATATTTAAAAGGGGCTTTGTTATATTAATTATTTCCCATCACTGATATGTATATCAAACTTAAATAGGATACATAATTTAAAAAAAAGCAAGTTTTATATATTTTTATAAATTGAACGAAGTCAAACGAAAGTAAATTTTTTATTAATTTTTTAAAGTAGGAGGAATTTGTTTTCATCAATTCAATTCAAATATGCAGGTTAACTTTTTATGAAATGGTATTTCTCTCTCTTAATGTATATAAAAAATAATTAATAAAAACGTAAATAAAATTCATGTCACAATAAAAAATGACTAAACAAAAATATTAGATCATATATAATCATTAAAATATGAAATAATAAGTAAAAAATAAGTTAAACTGAATATTAATACCAGCATCTGTATTTCAGAATTTTACTAAATTTGCTCCCCCTGCCCACTTTTTAAAAAAAAAATTTGCAAATTTTTTGAATATTAAAATTTTAAAATACTAAATCTATTACCATTTAATATAACTTCTATATGTTCATGAACTTTGTTTATTCCATTTTATAAATTTTACAAACCATTTACCATTTTCATCTACTAGATATTATTTACAAGGTTACGATTTTTATTTCATATTCTTTAAAATTTATGAGGTATATTAAGTAATTTTTTCAACTACATATACCTTGTTGTATTTGCTACTTCAGCATGAAATGAAATTCTAATTTTAGGTTATACTGTCATGAACATTTTTATCTATTTTGAGTTTTGAGTAAAACTCTCAGCCTGTCTTATTTTAAACATTCTAAAATTTTAAAATATTGAAAAATGTCTGGCTTAGAATAATACTGAATTACCATGTTAAATTAATTAGTTTTCTTTGTTCTTCCCATTTCCCACTTCTAATTGTGAGGCATGTAATTAGTTATATGATTTGTCAGTGGCAATATTATAATTCTATATATTTATTAACTGCCTTAATAAAAATAACTTATTTTTTGAACTGTAATGTATTATTTTTTGTTGTTATACAATTATTATTTATAAAAATGTATAATGACTTCATGTAAAAGAAGTTTATATAAATTCTGCATAAGATATGCTCAAAAATCTTATCACTTTACATTATTAAAACTTTTATATCTTTAACTGACTTATACAATGAGATTTTTCATTCAGCTGACAGCTTCTGCTTCAGTACACATAAAATGGCTACTTTCCAGGGAAAACCCAATCAATTGTACTAGAATTTGTTTCTGTACAAATATATATAGTTATGCGAAACAGTCTTTGGAATTTGAGTTAATCTACTTCAGTAGTTTCTGTCCTAGTTCTAAGCTATTAAAAATAATAAGCAATTAGTAAAAGTGTGACAGATAATAATAATTAGATAAGCTTAGAATTAGTCAATAAATTTGAGATCAAGGAGCCAACATTTGTCCAATGCTTTCTATTATTGCATTTCTTTAAGTCATTTTTTTAAATTTGCTTAAAGTAAAAATTTATTTTCTAATATTAATATCCCATTTATTGGTAATGTACTTGGTTGTTATCTTTTTGAATTTTTTCCTCTCAGTATTATAGATTAGACATTTTATCAAATTAGATAATAAAAAACACTTTTTTAAAATCAGTGCACCTATTTTCTCAAGAATTCTTTTAGTACTCTTTACATCTTTCTGGTGACTGGTTATTACTTAATTTTTCTATCATTCACACATTTTTCATTCTGTTAAAAATTTTGTTTGTTTATGTCATTTGCTTAGCTCTCTAGACCACTTTGGGACAATTCTTGTTAATTTAATATTATTGATTTTAAACATTTAGTAAAACCATTAGAGAATGATAATTCAATCAGTTACTACCAAACTTTAAATCTGCTTCCATAGTTTACAAAATCACTCTTTTTGATTGCATTTCTTTAAGTCACCTGTCTTGTCTTTTTGTCTGTTACACCTGTTTCAAAGAAATCAGTTTTGGTATTTTTTGAAAGTTTTGTTCGGGATTTTATTCTTGCTTATTGCATCCAAAATTTCTCTCTCTTTTTTTTTTTTTTTTTCCTGAAAAGGTTAAAAGTTATCAGTTATTGATCAGAAAATTTATATTATATGATTTTTTTATATTTAATGAATTTAATTTGTTTACTGTTATATAGTAACATCAGGAACTTACTTTTTATAAGCAATAATTAAATTTGGTTTCATTACTTTTACAAATTAAAAAAAATGTACAAATTTTAGTTAAATACTTTAGGAATACATTTTATGTATTCCTAAAGATCTTTCTTTTGTTTACTGTGAAAGCACTTTATTTAATAGTTTATTATACAATAAATACTGTGATTTTGGTTTTATTATAATAATCTAATAGACCACTTTTTTAGTAAGTATATCCTTTTACTTGAAAAGGAAACTATATGCATATAAATATACAACTTTTTAAGTTTCTGGAGGATATAAACATTTTGCGGTAACATTCATGTTAAGATAGTTTACCAAATATAGGGAATTAAACTTGTTGTTAATAGTAATAGAAACTGTGAAATCTTATCAGGATTTATTGTATGGAATATGAAAATCGTAAATATTCAGATCCAAAATGATTCTGTTGTCAGTATGGAGATTTTTAATTAAACCAATGTCAATCTCTCATTACTAGATGTATTTATAATAAAGATAACTAAAACTGATTTTACTTTTTGTATGTTCACGGTCTTGTGGATCTTATTTAACCTATTGGTTAACCAGATAAAGTGGTTCCTTGTTTCATTATGAGATGCATTTTCATAAAAAAATTATTTTAAAATTAAATTAAAATGAAAGTATGTGACTAAAATTTGGAAATGAAGAAGTTTGGAAAACTTTTCAGTTAGGTTTTTTAGACAGATCATTTATTAAAATGAATGTAGTGAAAAATATTTTTGGAATATTTTAATTTAAATATTTTATTTGAAGAATTAATTATTTTTAGTTTGGTTACTTTTTATTTTAAATAAAAATATATGCAAAAAAACTTTGGTGTTTATTCAGGGTTACTGTTATATATTCTTAGAAAACAATTGCAATAGTAATTAATTTTATTCAAAAAATTTTTATTTTATTTTTAAAAATGTCTTTCAACTTTTTAAATAGGTTTATTTGCTCTCAAGATTCACTTTTGTACATAAAATTTTTTTAATCAGTTTATTGGATTTAACATTTTAATAATATTTTAAAGCAAATGGATATTCTTCAATGATTTTTCATTAAATCATATTCTATTAATCCCTTTGCATCTGCTATTATAAATCTGAAAAGTGAGTTTTTGTTGAATAGCAACTACATATTTTGATGGCCAAAATGAGTAAATTAGTTGCCTTTTAGATTTTGATTTAAAAGATAACTATTGTTATCTTAAACTTCTATAATGTATTAAATATTTTAGTTTTTTTTTTTTTTTTTTTTTTTCTGTCTCTGAGAAAATTCAATATTAATCTGATATTTTAACAGATAAGAATAATTTAACTAAGTCTTATATATGTATTTAAATATTATTCTGAACAATTTTTTCAATTATTTCTATGTAATTAATATAACCCTACTGTATGAAATAAATATGATTAATTTTTAATATAAATTAGCTACAAAAATACTTTTATATTAATTTATTACTTGATGTTCATTTCTAGATGCATAATGTGTCTACTCAAAAAGCTCAATCTAATTTTCCTACTGTACTTGATATGTTAAATATAAAAGATCCAGTTGTGGCAAATTGCTTGATTGATCAGGTTTGTTGTTCTGTCTTATAATTAATTTTCATTCAAATATAGAAATCTATTTGGTGCAATATTTAGAATTGAATATGGACTTCAGTGTATATGGATTGTTATGATTATAGTATATGTTTGATTTTTAAATTATATCTAATATTAATAGATCAGCATATCCCTTAATATTTAATAAATTTTATGCATATTTTTAAGTTACTTGCTTTTTCATTTATATAAATTAAAAAATCTGATAATTTAATTCCACTCGTTTTTAGAATTTTATATATTTTTTTATTGTTATATGAGTTAATCATGATTTTAAGTTTGTTCACATATTCTGTAAATCTAATTAACATATTTATCTTTTTATTTGGATTAATCAAAATGTTATTTTTATGTTATTGGAAATATACTCTTATATATTAATATATAATGGTATATTTTGATTAGAAAATAATAAACTTAATCTACCATGTATAATTTAGTACATTGCACACTTTAAATTCCTAATTTTGTAAAGTATTCATGAAAAATTTTAAACTTCCATATGAAAAAGAAATTTTTTAAACATTATTTATTTTCTAAACTTTTTTCTGATTAGTTAACCCTAAGTATAGGAAATATAAATTATTAGGTTATAACATAAATTGTCCAATTTCCTACTGTGCATTTTTGAAATAATTTTTCTTAATAAAATGTTTTTGATATGTTCATATATTACACAGGTGACTATAAAAATAAATACTGGAAACAACTTAGATTTATAAAGAATTCTGTTTGCATTAGATTTTATAATTTAATATGGTGTATGACTGCCTTTAGCCATGTAATACAGCTTTGATTCCAAGATATGTATTAAGTTCTGAAAGAGATGCCTGGGAGGATATTGATACCATATTTAATGTTATAAAATAGACTACAACAGTTTAGTTATAATGAGATTGCATAACTGTGCGGGCACTAAGCAAATTTTAACTCTTACTTATGTTCATCAAATCATGATTCAAAAAGTCCTGTTGCATGGGTAGGTGCATTATAATCCTGTAAAATTCAATCTCCTACAGTAAGTAAAGTTTGTATCACAGGATGGATGAGATCAGTTTATACTTCTCCTCAATGATCTTTCCTTTTAGAATTATTATTGATCAAGTAGTAAACCATGACATAACTGTCTGTTTCCTAACAGATTCACCTCCATGTCTGACAGCTAGAAGAACTTTTGTTCACACACACATTTATGTTTTATTTAAAAGTATTGCAATTTTTATATAATTTTTTATGTGTTTATTCATAAGAAGAATTCTCTAGAATTTAGAATAAATTTTTGTATAAGATGAAACAAATAGAGGCAGCACATTAAATAAACCTACCATTCAACTTTGATGTACAGAGCTTGAATTTGGTGACACAACTCACAAATGACAACTGGAGCAGGCCAAGAGACAGCTGTAGATAGCAAAGTTCTACCAGTGATGGTTGGAAAAAGAACTGGCAATACTTTTATAGTAGACTGTGCAGAAGAACTTAGTGTAATGCCTAAAACCATTTTCTTTCACTTAAAAATGATTGGAAAAGTTTTGAAAATGTATTAACGAGTTCTTCCTGTATTGAACAAAAGTCAACAAATAAATGTTTCAAAACTTCTGCCTTTATTCATTGCAATTTAAACAATCCATTTCTTAGTTGAGTTGGAATTTGTGTCAAAAAGTGGATCCTATACAATGGTCGGCAACATTCAGCACAATGGACAGATGTTAATGATGTTTAACAATACTATCTGAAACTCAAATTTCAAGAAAAAAGATATTATAGTGACTGTTTTGTAGTTCTGTACCAGTTTGATTCATCAATGCTTTCTAAGATGAGGTAAAATTATCATAAAAATTGTAATGAAATCAATGAAATGCATCAGAGACTTTCTCATAACAGCCTAGTTTGGTTAATAAGAAAGATCTAATGCTTTTTTACAACAACACTAGGCAGCGTGTTTCAGGGATCACTCATCGAAAGTGATACATTGGCCGATGAATCTAGAACATCCGTTGTATTCATCTGATCTCTCACAACTGTGATTTATCACTTTTTCAAACATCTAGATAACTTCATTCAAAAATTCCAGGGAATGCTGATACAGCATTTATTGAGTTCGTTGACTCTAAAACTGTTTAATTTTATTATAGTGGCATAAGAAAACTTGTTTCTGATTGTCAAGAGTGCTTTGAAGCTAATGGTTCTTAATTTCATTACTATAATTTGTTCTATAAAAAAGTGTACTTAATTAAAGTAGACTGAAAAAATGGGACATTTTATTCGTTACAACCTGATTCTTGTTGATACCAATATTAGTATTCTCACTTAAAAATAATTTTTACTATTGCTTTTATTTAATTACTTTATAAAAATGATTTACTTACAACAGTATTTGAAGTCTTTCTTATCTATGGCAGTTATTTATATGCTCATTGTTATCATTTACTAAGATGATTTTTTTTAAGATCATATTAAAACTGAAAAAAATTCATTTTTATCATTTATTATGATTCTCAAAATATTGATTTAATATGAAGATTAACTTCACTTTACCTTACCATTTCAATGGTATTAAGTGAGAAAAAATAATAAATTTTCTTCTTACTTTATAATTTGGTCTATCCCTCCATTCCCTTCAATTTTTCTATTTATATTAAAATATTAAATTAATTGTGAGTGTATTTATTTCAGATAAATATTGAAAATATCATATTGGTTGAAGATATTAAAACTGCTCAGTCTATTATGCTTGACAATACTCCACCAAAGAACTGTAAATCTGCATTCTTATTAAACTGTGATGAAATTTTATTGAATCCATATCGCCATTATGCTTCCTATATAAAACCTGATAATTTGTTACAGACTGTAAATGAAAGCTGTATTAGGTAATTAAAATATCTTAATTAAATTTTCATTTTGTGAAATAATTGACTTGTAAACTACAAAAGTTATTTGTAGTTCACAATTGCTGTTTCTTTCTGAAGTATTCTAAAAATTAGCTTTCCTTTTTAGGGCTGTTGAGCAAAAATGTAAAAGTATAGAACAAAAAATTCAAGATCTTAGACAGCAATTTGGTAACATGATCACATTACTTAAAAGCTATCCAGTTAAGTTTGAGAACTTAGATAAAGAATATGTACATCTGAGAAGTCTTATGAAACAAAATTCTAGACAGATTGAGGATTTAAAACAATATGAAGAACCAAAAGATGTGTCTGGAATGGTATGCTTAGTATTCTAATTTTAGTTAAGAGGTTTTTGGATTTTCATTGTAAAATAATGCATGATAAATGCTGGAAAATATATAAAGTCCAAATCAAAATTGCATTGTGAATTCATGTGCTACTCTCCTCATTTCTGTGATGCATTTATGATTATTTTGTATTTTGATTTTTCTCTAATTTTTCAGAAATCTGACAATATTATTTTGATTAAAAATAAATTATCTTAATTTGAGAGAAAAGTAAAAAAAATTAATTTTAAGTTATAGATAACTACTCTGAAAACGA
This sequence comes from Latrodectus hesperus, assembly GCA_037975125.1. Classification (NCBI taxonomy): domain Eukaryota; kingdom Metazoa; phylum Arthropoda; class Arachnida; order Araneae; family Theridiidae; genus Latrodectus; species Latrodectus hesperus. The sequence goes on along the minus strand of JAJQOW010001079.1, from coordinate 28,100 downwards.
ACTATGTTTTTTTATATTTGTGATCCATTATTTTTTGATAACAATAGAGAGAAAGTCTTAAATTTTATAGTTTATTTAAATTTAGTTCATTGTAATCTAGCTGGTAAAATGTGTTTGACGTTTAATTTAAATATGTGGACTAATTTTTCAATTTAACATTTTGAAGGTTAAAATATTCTGCTGAAACATTAGTGTTTACATTTATCACATTTAACACATTTATCACAACTACAACATCATTATCTGGTTCAAAAATACCAAAAATATTTTAAACCTGGGGGAGAACCAACACCACTTAATCTTTTTTCAGAAAGCCACCAAAGCCCTTTTCCCTGATAAGATGCAAGACTTCCTGACCATTCCAATCCTGTCTCCTTTTGAGGACATCAGCAGGGGGAAAAATTGTAGAACCCTTTTCTTAACATCTAATGAGCGCCCTCTATTATTTTGTCAAGGAACTCTTCAGTGAGAACCAAGAATCTATAAACATCAGCAGCAAATGTCCGACCTCCAAAAATAAAAACATTTTTACCCTGAACTTTTAGACCCTTTATTCTTAAAATGCTTAGCTTCCCCTATTATAATGCTTAAATATCAGGATAAAAAATTAATTTTCATTGCTATGTTATTTATTGCAGTTTTATGCAAAATTAAATATTACTTATTAACATAAACTATATTTTAAAGCTAACATTTGAATTAAATCCAGCTTAAATTAATCAATTCTAATGAAAATTTTATTGCCTTTTGCATATGCTTTGGTATAAACTACATTGAAATTCTTCAAATTTTAAGATGTGTTTAATCTTGGAACTTCATTCTTTTCCATTTATTAAACTTGTGAAAAATATTCTGTCTTAGCTTCTAGTGAGAGCTCTTAGAAAATCTTAAAATTCTCCTAGTTCATTTTTATAGATTTATTTATTATTTAGAAGCATATTTTCAATTTTTAATTTTATTTTGATAAATTTTTTAAAATGTGATTTCTTAAAAACATATTTTCTTAAAATAAATTGCAAAATTATTTACTTCAAAATATAATTAGTAAGGTTTTTTTCAAAATATTGTTATGATTTTACATTAATTTGCCAAAATGTCTTTTTCTTTAATTTTTTCTTGTACTCATATTCTCATTTTGTATTTGCATTACTTTGATATTTTTAATGAATCTAAATGCTATAGAATTTTATTTTAAACTATTTTTCATTTTATTTCTTGTGTAGTTTTACTACTATAAAAAACCTCAAACAACTCCTTTAATAAAGTTGTTTTATCCAAATTAGAATAAAACAAATTAATTTAAATAAATCACAACCATACAAATCTCAGCATTTTTTTTTTAATTTTGTGAAACAAACATAACTTTTTTTATAATAATATTTTAAAAATTAACTGGTTACCATTCACTTAAAACATAAAAATCCATTTTTGTTACAGAAATCGTTTTCAATATAAATTTGCGTTGTTACATTTAATATCATAAACATCTAGAACTTTGAAGTTATTTTAGTTTAAAAATATTTATTTTAAATTGCCTTTCCTGCTAATAATATGAATATTTGTTAAAATCATGACAAACGTACTTATTTAAGTAATGATTAATAAAAATAGTATAAGAAAATGTTGTGATTTTATTGTGATAAATGAGCATACTAAACATGTATTATTTTTATATTCTTTGCCGAATTTTATATTTCTCGTTATTTGATTATTTTACTTGGAGTCTTAAATTTATTTTTCATGGTAATCATTTATAAAAAATTATAAAATTTAGTATTTTAAACTAGGAAAACATAGTTGATATACTTAAATTAAATAATTTTACATATTTCCTTTTGAGGCTTTTAACTTGAAATCAGCATTTCAATTAGGAATTAAAATTAAATATTATAAAAATTATTAAGTATTTAAGATTGTGTAGATTTGAATATAATCTGTCAAACCATATTTAATCTTTGTGAATTTCTTATGATTGATATTTGTATCCTGAATTTGTTATTAGTTTCATTATTTTTAAATGCATTGCAATAATGGATTTAAATTATAAATTTATGGTAAAATAATTACTTTATAATTAATAAATTAATCACAATTAAAAGGAATAATAAATTCAATTTTTGAATTCCACACCTTTTTATGTGAATATCAAATTTATTCATTTTTTCTTTACATATTGTTATGATTTGGCTTTATTTTATTATGAAGTAACTTTGTATCTTTGTAACTTTTCCAAATTTTCTAAAAAATGCTAATTTGTATACATATTTGTGTGAATACATAATTAATATATATATTATATATTGTCTGTCAAATTTATAGGCCTACTGTCATTTATTTCTTGTATTTACATACATTGATAAAAAAAAGAATATAATGGTTATCAAAGTCATGTTTATTAAAAGAATTTATTATTCACCCATTTTTGAATTAACTGCTTCTACTTTTAAATGATCTAGTATTTATTTATTACACTATAAATTTGTTTAAAAGGTTTGATAATATTTTACGTCTATTTAAATTGACTGTGTTACAAATATCATTTAAATTGTATCACATGTCTTGTTGTATTATCATTTAAAAGTGCAGTTGAGGAAAATCTGATTTGAATTTTATAGCTAAGTTAGAATTATGTAGGTAAATTAACAATATTTATTTGATAGATGAATGCCAACATATCTCTGAAAAATTTTACTTGACTATTGAAAAATTACTTTAAATTCTTAGTTTATATATATATATATATATATATATATATATATATATATATATATATATATATATATATATATATATATATAAAATTTTTCTGACACAAGTAGTTCTTAAATTTCATATAGGTTTTGAACTCTACTACATTTTTAACCTTATTTTTGGCAGCAATAACAATATAAAGTGATATATTTATATATTATACATAATTTTTAGTTAAAATTTGAAAAATTAAAAATGTAGTAATATTTTTCATATAAAATTTCGAAAAAAAATTATGTTTGGTTCTGAAGGAGCCCTTTACATCTAATATGCACTCTTCATTTTTACCTGTTTGTATATGTAAAGCATTACTAAACTCATTTGATATTAACACTTTGAAGCTTAATTTTCCAAATTAAATTAAAAATATCAATATGATCATTGTTGTTACCTGACAAAGGGGAATAATAAAGAATATCAATACTTATTTTATTTCCGAAAATAAAAATTGATACTTGCAAAAGTACCTAGATTTTTTATAAGCAAAACGCTTTCTTTCTGAAAATAATTGTATTAAAATTAGATACTCACAAGTATTTTTATTTTTTGGGAAAATAAAATGTAGTAAAGATTTATTAATTTAAACTTTTTCTAAAAACATGTCACTTGTTCAATATAGCGAGAAAACAAAATTTCGTCTACTGTAAATATTAAAAGTAAATCAATTGCAAGTGTACAATTGAACTTGAAGGCTCAGTATCAAATTTGAAACCTAGGATATTTACAAGTTATATCATTTGTCAGTTTTTGGTAGAATTGATTTTTAAAAAGAACTTTAAACTTCTCGTGTAAAAACTCACTTAAAAAGTTTTTAATCGCTTTTTATTCAGTAAAAATCAAAGTATAATGTAAATGAATTTTAATGTGCTTAAATACTAGATAATTAAAAATAAATCACAGCATCACCTGACAGTGTCATAATACTAAAGAACAGATGTAGGTATATATATAACATAAATTAAATATTTAATGTTTGTCTAACATTTTAGTAGGGAATTCAGTGTTATATTATGAAATATTTAATATGAATTTACTATTTATTTCAAAGTTTCTAAAGTTTATTATTTTGTAGAACTTAGACAACTTCAAACTTTATTTTGTAAAGTTTAAGAATGTAAATTTCTCTTAATTTCCTTTGATTTAATTAAAACAAACTTTTAAAAATAGTTTTATGTTAGTATTATTTTTGTGTAAAAAATTTAATATATTTTCATTTTGTCTATTTATTAATATTTTGCTACTATTCCAATATGATCATCAAAATGTTTGCTAAGCAGTTTCCATGAGAGGTAAATTTGACATTTAAATGTGTTTTATCAGTGAATAATAATCATTTATTTTATAAAATGTAAATAAAATACTTATACCATTTTTTAGTAGTTTCTGAAAATGTAAACTTTTTTAAACAATACTTGATTCAAATATTTATGACAGTAGTTGCAATTTTTTCTTTCTTGTTATGATGATTATCATATGGCAGTATAATGGAATTGTACCAGTTTTTAAGTAAGATTTTTCAAATCTAAGTTAATCTGTAAAAATTTTTTTCAATTTCAGAAAATAGATTCTATGTTACGCATGAGGAAGCGAAAATTGGCTGAGTTTATCAAAAATACTCAGCATTGCCTTGATTTAGCATTTGCAGTTGTGTTAAAAAGCAATGGTTTTACAGGTCGTCTTGATTTTAGTAAACCAGGATGTTTGAAACTAGAAGTAATGCTCATTAATTATTTTTCATCTGTAATTTTACATTTCTATTTTAATAACTTATTAAAATTTTAAAATTTAGACTGTTTTTAATATAATAAGATTAATCAATACAATAATAGTTTATTTTTATTAATTCTTTAAACATTTTCATGTTTAGTTATTGCATTGTCATTAAAATTGAAAAATTGATCTTGTAATTTTTATTAGTTTTCCATATATCTTTATTAATCTATAATCAATCATACATTTTATGCTATAATTGAAAATTTGCATACTTGGATATGTAGGCTACACGACATGAAAAACCTGGTGCTGGAGGTCAAAAAAGACAAGCTCGCTTAGTGGAGGCGAGCGATCATTTGTAACTGTAGCTTTCCTTCTAGCAGTGTGGGATCGAATCAAAACGCCATTTCGTATTTTAGATGAATATGATGTATTTATGGTAATTAATTGTTTTTTATTAATATTTTTGTGTTTCATAAATTGTTTTTTCTTTTTTCCATGATTGTTATGCAGAGTATCTGGAAATTCGTTTTCAAGTAATATATAATCTTCAGATAATGATTATATATTTGAATCAAAAGATGTGTTACCTTTTTATAATTTATTTACTAATATAATCAAGGATAAAAATATGAAATTCTTTTGATAATTTTGTTTATAAGATAAGTTATTTGAATCTATTACAAATGTGATTTTAGGAAGTAAGGTAAACTTAATTTAATTGTAAGTTTGCTTTTTTGTAACAGCAATGTATATATATCTATATAGATATAATTTTTATGAAAGTCACTTAGAAAACATTAAAACAATTTTCCCTCAAAATGATTAATATTAGATTTAACAATACATTTATACTATTTTTAAATGTTCTTTCACTGTAGCAAAAAATGGAAAGCTTTTTAATATCAGTTTTCAGATTTATTAACCATAAAGTGGTTCATTCTTTCGTTTCAGTTGACATTATGATTACATAACTTTATGACAATTTTTAGTGGTTTAAAATCTTCATGAAGTCAGATAACGTTTCCTGTTTGTCATATATCTTATTGAGACTGTGTTATAAATTTGACTTGTTGAAAAATTTGCTGCTTGCCTTCAAATCGCATTCTTTGAGCAGCAATAAACAAAATGAAGTTTACCGTGGAGAATGTTTGAGAATATTGTTGACATTAATTATGTTAATTAAGCAATTTCTGACGTAAAGACTAAAGCATTAGTTTGAGAAGCTGTTTTCCATTGTTTCAGGCCATTAACATGTTGACAATAGAACAGAAGAAAAGCAAAATGAAAAAGATAAGATGAAAATCCACTTTATGGTTGGATTAAATCAGCAAGGATGATTCAAATTTTTAAAATTTGCATTAATTCTAATTTAATAATTGCAATATTTGTGGACTATCTATTTTAAATCTTAAGACTAATGCCTTACTTACACCAACATTAAAAATTTCTTTTATATATATATATATATATATATATATATATATGATATATATATATATATATATATATATATATATATAATTTTCAAAATATGGTTTATAGATATCTAGCATGCTATCAGAATTGAGCATAAAATAATTTTGGCTCAAACTAATATTTCATCACTAATATATTATTGATACACTTTATACTATGTTTTAATAATAATATAAAATGTTATAAAACTCTTCTTAATATAATTCTCTTTATCATTTTTATTTGTGTTATCTATTGTATTTAAATTCTGTACTCTGATCAAAATGTCATATGTTTATTCTCCGTACCAAAAAACTTGCTTGTTAATATTTTAGGCATAATAAAAATGCTGTCATTTTTTATATTTAAAACTTTTCCTCTGTATTCTTAGTGATTTAGTGTTTTTTATTCTTAGATTTTATAATTATTGTCAGATAAAAATTTGTAAAGTGACATATAACATTTTACTATCTGAGAACAGAAATACTTTAAGTGACTTTTTTTAAAGTTGGTTTTAATCATTTATTCAAATTTTTATAACCTTAAATTTTTCTTACAAAATATTTTAGGATTCCAATTTCAGAGATTTGTGTATAAATCTTCTTATCAAACGAAAAGAATTTATGAAAAACACTCAATTCATATTCCTTTCACCATTGGAATTGCCTAATTTTAAAGCATCTGATAACATAAAGGTGCACAAGATGCCAGCACCGAAAAGAATGGGATTAAGCAACGTAGAAAATATGGAGGAATAGCTTGTACATTTGCATATGTATATATTTCTGGTTTAAATTGTTTTATATATATATATATTAATATAATTGGGGAGATTTTTACATAAAGATTAAAAAAGAGAAATATACCAGCACTATTATAATAGGACTGAATAGATAAGATTATGAAAAATGCTTGCATTTATTGTAATATTTGTTTCAAATAAATAACTTTATAAGTTCATTAATAAATGTTATCAGTGATAAATAAACAATCAAACTAAAAATTGTTGGAAAAATATGTTAATTTATATATATTTTTATTGTATATTTTTGATAAATAAAATTTATGCTTGTGTGAACAAATTATTGCTGTAGTAAATTATTATGCCATTAGTTTTATGCTTTTAAATTTATTTATGAGTTAATGTTATTTTCTATTTTTGCTTAAATAAAAGATAAAAGAATGTAATGCAAATGAAAATCTTTAATTATAAAGTTAAAATATATGCACGTGTGTATGAAGGACTTTACTTAAATGACATATTAAAACTTTTACGTTAATAAACTTTGAACTAATAAATTTATATTTACATAATTTGAATTAAAATAAATTTTTAAATCTTTACATTGCTTTTAAATCTATATAAAAATAAGGATTCATGAAACTTTTGTGGTGCTTTTAATTAAGAAAGATCTGTATCAGCAGCATTTGTATTCTACTGAATCATATAATACTAACAATGTGTGATTTATGTCATTATTAAGCTTCATGATTAACACATGAAGGAAGATTTGACCTGAAATAATAAGAAAAATCCAAACATATGTTTTTAAAAATAAAGGTAAAGAGTTTTGTAGAGTAAGCATCATCTTCATCTATGGCAAGACAGCCTAGGGAGGGTCAAGGCCTGTTGAACCAAATGCATCTAACCACCTGCAAACTAAACTAAACTCTGTAGCATGATAGCCTATGTGGGCCAAGGCCTACAGGGCCTAACACTATTTTCATGACCGATAGGCCTTGGGATGAGAAGCATATGTCCCGATTATGTATCAACCTAATCCGAAAACCACTGTGTTTAGTTACCAAGCATGCTTAATACTCAGTTCTTCAACCACTGAAGGGATGAAAGGCTGAGTCGACCTTGCCCAGTACAAGGATCGAACCTCAGACCGGTGCATTGAGAGCGTGAAACGCTACCACTAAGCCAACCAGGCTTTCCAAACACCTCTATTAGTATCTAAGCTGTTCCAATCCTTTGTTTTGAGGACCACAGAATTCTCTTCTATTGCATCTAGTCATCGAAGTTTAGGTCTTCTTCTATCGTATTTATTATCGAAGTTTAGATCTATCTCCTCATCTTGTGTTATAATAATCTGGATAAAAATATTTCCTTTTAACGTAATGTTGTTAAAGTGGATCACATGTCTAATCCATTTGAGTCGGCTTATTTTAGTATACTGAACAACATCTGGTTCTTTGAATGTTAGATATACTTCAGTGTTTTTAGATAATGTCGGCATTTGTAGATTGATATCCATGGCTTTTTGTTCAGATTCTGGATCATATCCTTCAAGGTGAAAATGCAAAATGGTGTTGAAAATTTAAGGTGAGAGCTCTATAATGAATAAGCAGCTTATATAAAACACAAGCTGCATTGTATGTATGCAGTACTGTTTCTGTTTATCAAAGACGCAATTTTAAAAATAAGCTTAGAAAATTCCCGGACATACTCAATAGATAAAAAATATCGATGAACGCTTATGTCTCTCACTCAGATTTTAACACTGACTCATCACACTGCAAAACAAATGCTAATTTCTGCGCTATATCGATTCCAAGGAACTAACAATTTTTTTCATTTGATTTAAATACCAAAGATTATTTATGATACAACATAACAATTATGTTTATTTTCTCAATGTAAGGATAATTTTTACTAGAATCCCTTGTGGAAGCCATAAATCTTAACTTATATTACATACCCAATGAGAGACGTTAACTAAAATAGCCTTTGACAGTAACATTAAGCCAAAATACTTCTCCATTTTTTTTCTTTGATTTTTATCTAAGTAAACTTATCAACACATTGAAAACAGTTTTTTTTTTCAAAATTAGAGGAAAAATGTAAGTAAAAATGTTTTGTATTATAAATATCTTGTTTTTCAGCTCTTATTTGATTTAAATACAAATAAAAGCTCATACGAGAGTTAATAACAACATTCAACAAAATATTAATATGCATTACATTTCTTCAAAACATGTCTGAAAATATTTTCAGCATTTAATATTAATTCTTACATTTTTCTATAATATTCTGAATTATTAATCTAATAAGTTGACAAAATATAAAATATAAATAGTGATGTTTGATATTTTTGTGCATCTAAATTCAACTAATTACAATTTATATTTTTTAATGAAATTGCAATTGATCTTAACAAGTTCTCCTTCAAACTGAAAGGTTATGAGTTAAATTACTATAATTTACTCTGAATCAGCCGTTAACACTAACAGGAGAGTTCTGAAACAAGGCTTAAATATTGATAACAGAATTATTTAGTTGATAAGATTATAAGAGTTGGTGAAAATATGAAAAATATTTACTCAAATATATGGAGATGGCAGAAAGTATGGAACAAGTTCAGTATCCCCATACACTTGGCGACGTGGCGAATTTTTTTGTCGCCAAGCTAGGTGCGCGCTTATAAACACGGGAAATTTCCTGAAGTTCGATCGAAAAATAAGCATTTCAGAAATTTTAAAAAGGGAAATAAATGTAATATTGGACTTACTTGATATGAAGTTAAGCTGACATGTCGATTGGTATATTTATTTTGACATTTTATTCGTTAGTCACCAGTGTCACATTTCAGTAAAAATAATTATCTAATTTTACAAAAAAAGCATTCAAAAATGTTTTTCTAAATATATACACTTTATAAAATTTTAAAAAAAGCTTGCAAAAACTTATTTTTCAAATACATACATTTTTTAAAATTAAAAAAAAAAACATGAATAAAATATTTTTTAAATACAAACACTTTTTAAGTAAATAAAAATGAAACACGAATACAATAAAAAAAATACATGTAAGCAATAGAATTTAAATAAAATAATAACACCTTCTCCCAATCCAATTTCCGTTAAAAAATTAATATTTGTGAATCCTAAATTAATTAATAATTTGGAATCCTGAGCAATAATCTATCATTATTATCGTTAATTTTTAGATTAGTAAAATAAAAAAATTTATTAGTAAATTAGTAAAATAAAAAAAGCAATTATTGTTGGACTATATAAATTATTATAATTCAGATATAATGGAATATGTTTTTATCAAAACTGTTTTGTTTTTCACAATAATATTAGATTTCTCATAATTATTTATATATACGGATGTATCAGAAAAACTAGCACCAAATATAATTCAATGGTCTCTTAAATGAGAACTATTAAAATACAATAAAATATGAATTATCTAATATATGAAAATATCTTCCGTTCCGTTACCATTCCGTTACACCATGGTTCCACCAAAATTGTTTATAATTGCATAGATTCACGGAACAATAGAAATATTTTATACATCTCCCATTACTAATCATTGTATATACATACCAGAACTTTCTCATCATAGGATTAGCAAATCTATGCATGCTGTTAAAGTCGGAAAAAAGTCTAAAGTTTAACAGTTAACTCTGCAACTACAGTTTAACAGACTTCCATTTCATATTTTCTTATCATAAGTGCTTCAAAACATTGAAATGGACACAGAAAATATACCTAACAATACATTTAAGAAACCGGTAAGTACACTTATGAACGATTCATTTACCAAAATCTTTAGATTCAGCAAGATTCTCGAAAAATGCTTATTTACACGCACTGTCTCACCACAGAAGCGACAAAAGTTTGAGCAGTTTAATTTATTTGTTGAATATTTTAATATTCTTGCTTGTTTCGATGAATTTTCATGTACATCAGCTATATGGAATTGAAAATTCATTTATTCAAACAAATAGGTGCCTTTGTACTACTTTGTCCGAGGAAATGAATTTTCAGTTCCATTCACCGAATGAGCAGGCGTAACAGATATAATCTGTAGCACTATAGTTCATGATTTGGCTGAGGAATTCGTCACTTCTATGCGGACAAAATCATCAATCTTCAAATGCAGTGTTGCTACATGCTAGATGTGTTTGGTCCACTTGATCCCCTACTTCCTCCTGCATCCAGCTATTTCCAGATCTGCATCATAATTGCTTGGTTTCATCCAACAGGATTATTGATTTCTCTGGAAAATAACACGTAATCCCTGTGGGCTACTATTCTTCTTCTGTCAAAGCTTGAAACACTCTAGATGTCTTCTATGAACCATAGGTAAACAACTTATGAAAAAGATAGCTATACATGAAATCGGCAATCTCTTCTTCTTTAATGTTCTTGTAACTGGCACTATAGTCATCCGTGATGTGCGTATGCTCTGCAATGCTTACAAATTTGCATATCTTATCCCCACAAAAGCATAATGTAAATTTCACATGATTTGCATGCTTCTTTCAGGCTGTAGTGTTTCGAGTGAGCAACGGTGCATTATATTACCTCATTCAATTCAATATTCTGTGAAAATTCAACATATTTTCAACATTTTTCATTTATTAGGTTCTTTAATACACGATATAATTTCCGTAAATAGAAGTTTCTAATCAAATAATATAATATCAATTGATAATATTTCTCCACAATTTGAACATCCCTCTCTACTGCTTCAATCAGTTCGCTTTACAAGTGTATGAGATTAATGTGAAACAGTTCCATTGATTTATTTTTCTTAAAATATTCAACAATGTTTTTGTCATCGTTCCTATAAGGCAAATATCCAGACGAAAGCTTATAATTTTTTAACAACAAATAAAATACATATTGTTATAGTACAATAAACCTTTGGTTTCAGTGCTAGGTTCTTCTCGGAACCATTTTAAATTAAATCTATGCAACTATTAATTTCTAATCAAGCTTCCGCGTACACATTTCGTCAATATGAGTTAGAGTGACATAATGAAAACTAAAGGATACAAATCTAGATACTTCAACAGTAAATAAATAGTTAATTGCTTCAGACGTAATTCATTAATATTATTATTGACTGTTGTACATATATTCTTTATAAAAGATCTTATTTATGGAAATTTAGATGTTTAATACAAAAGTGAAATACACAGCTCGACATTGAAAATGCAACACCAAGAAGAAATTTCCAGAAAGTGATGAAACTCAGCAAAGAGAGATGACTAAACAGACAGCAACTAACAATAAGTGATCTATATTTCAAAATGATATGCATAATACAGAGCGAGAACAGGTTCGGGTCAGTAGGTTGTAGGATCACCGGGGACGGCAATACATGAAGCAACACGTCTAGGCACAGAGTCAATGAGAGTACAGATTGCGTCCTGAGGAATGGCTCTAAATTCTTTGCCTACCATTTGCTAAGGCAGTGGCAGGGTCTGCAAATGGCATCCAATCATATCCTAATAGGTTCGATTGGTGCGAGATTTGACGAGCACAGTAGCCGTACAAACAGCTGTAAACCTTGAATAGCATGTTGACTGATGCGAGCAATCTGTGGTCGACAGTTATTCTGCTGATAAAAGGCACTAAGGGCATCCCTTGAAGGTAGGGGAGTGTCAAAGGCCGCAGCATATCATCCACGTAACATTGGACTGTCACAGTGCCGTGAACACGAATTAGAGGTGACCTGGAATCGTACGTAATGGTACCTTAACCATAATGCCACGGTGTTGCGTAGTGGGGAGTTCCACAATTGCTGCAAGATTGAACCTACCTCCACGTTGACGCCACACTCGTACGTGGCGACTATCACTGAAGAAACAGAAGGTGAATCATCTTTAAAAAAATTTTTGTGCCACTTAGTCGTCTAGATTTTTCTAATACGGCACGATTCTAGACGTTGTCGTTGTCTACGGCAGTCTTCTTAACAAACGCGATGAGAGCCGCTTCGACATGGCAGGGCTTTTTATACTGTTATTTCCCGATTAGCAACCAGCTACATAAAGGGTCTCTAGTATAGCAAAGCCAAGAAAATCTTTGAGATCTGCTCTAAATGTAAAACTGAGCAGGCTTCTTCTCAACACATCATGGACTGTTTGGAACTCTTTAGAAAGGACAGTTGCTCATCCCCTCTTCCGGTCCTCGATTTCCTCAGGGTCAATAATCTGATGGGCCTTGTTGGACTTCGTCAGACATTTGGAAGATAAGTCACAACAGCACTTATTACATTCTGGCTATCAAGGCATATTTTATCAATAAAAGCAATATGTATCTTTTAATGTTAAAAAATTACGTTCACAAGTATTTTAAATCAATGCTAAGATACACTTAAACATAGTTGGTTTTCTACTCCTAAATAACATTATTCAATTTTCAAACTTTATTTTTACTATAACTTCTTTGGAATAAAAATATGTCATTTGAAAAAGACTAAATTATGAATCGATAAAAGAAAAGAAATTATTTTTGACTTACTTCGTTAAATACCTCTTCTTAGTGGGAAAATAGATAACTGTTGTCTGAGGCAATCAATAATTTAAAATTATAGAAGCAATAAGCAAAAAAAAAAAAAAATCACCGTGGCAGTTAATTATCTACTTTTAAAATATGTCCAGACAACATCCATTATGAATGTCTTAATTACATCTCCTATGGACGTCTAAATTACATCTATCATAGACGTATAAATTACGTCTATTACAGAAACAAATGTTAATATTCCAAAACTCATCACCATGGATGTCAATCCGACATTCATATGTAGTCAACAGAAAACCATCCAGATCACATCTTATAGTGGGCGTCTTTATGATGTCCAAAAGTTATCTATGACGTCTTTTGGACTCGATGGTTCTTAAAAAAGACTTCTAATAGACGTGTATGGTTCTATGGAAATAAATCTTTAATTCATAAAATTTTTAATCCAGATTAGTATTTTTTTTCCTAAACGCTAAGGCAGAATGGAGTTATTTAATAAATCTTAAGTGATAGATGATAGGGATATTCAATTTTTTAAAAAAAAAAATGCCAGGGTGGACTAGCATTTATCCAGGGAACCTTTCATGCCCGGGTTAACGTATATAACTTACGATGTTGTGAGTTTATTGGTTCTAAAAACGGCCAGCATAAGACAAAATAAACTTTTATAAGCAGAAACTTTTTAAAACCAATTCAATCTTGATGTAACCACGCACTTCATAACGTTAGACAAGATGCAGGTCAATGAAATATGACTGTATCTATTAATTTGTTCCTTAGTTTTACTTTTCTTTAATAAAAAAACAATACTCCTAAATCAAAGAGATGAAATATCATTATCCCAGATGCTACTCAGTAGGGCAAGAAAAGTCAAACGAGAGGTAGTCAACATATCCTTCAAAAAGTTGACATGCAAGTAATACAGATCTAGGTTTTCGTCACAATTTTAAAGGATGAATTAACTCATTGAAATACTATTATAATATTGAAATAGAGAAAATTGAATGTTTTAGAGACTATGTTTCGTCTTATATGGTGTTAGTTCTTATAAAATTTCGCATAAATTTTAAAATAAAATTTTGCAGAAAAATTAGTAATATCTTTAGCGATGCTCCTTTAAACTACTTTATAGACTACTTTACTGCATTAAGAGCACAGATTTTTTTTTAGTTTACTCAAAAATTTATTCAATTTTGTTATCTCTTCTATAAAAAATGATATTGATAAAATTATTTAAAATGTTGCCACATTTATTTCTGTTTTTGAGAGTGCGATGCTTTTCCACCCTCCTTCAATACTATAATTGTCTTTGTCAGATAACGAGAACGAGATTTCACAGCTTATTTTTAAAGTTTTACCAACTCCCATGTCCAGGAGAGCTTTGAACTTTTTTTTATTTTACCTCTTGGGATCTATTTTTGTATTAACTTCATAAGAATGAGAAAAAACGTACAGCGTCAATACTTCTTTATCTCCACGGAAAGAAAAATTGCGAAGATTTTTATCCATGTCATTTTTATAATTCTTCCTGTTTGCCTTCTTAAGGTTACACTTCCGCTTAATATTTCCATATTTTAAGAGTTTGGGTTTGTTATTTCTGCATGTGGAAATACGTGAAAGGTGGGAAAACTGGATTTTTTCCCGGGAATAAACTTAGTTTATTCCCAAGAAATTCTTGAAAGCTATCGGAAATATATCAAATGAAATAGAAAATTTTAAATATTTTTATTCAATTTATTTTTTAATTAAACATTCAGTAAAACAAATAAAAAATATTAAACTTAAATTCGTAAGAAGCCATTGAAAAAGTCTAAGCTTCCATAAAAGAGCGTTGGAGCATTGCATTTATATTTAATTATTTTTTAATAATTAGTTTATAAGGTATGCATTATATTTTCTTCTCATTAATAAATTAAAGAAAATAATTTTCCATGAATAGTAAACTCTATGACCTAAATATAATAATCAATTTAGAATAAATTTAAAAATTAGTGTTCGGGAAAATAAATTTTTCTTCCTAAACATGAATTTATAACGAAAAAAACATAAATGTCAACATTTATTCTGACACTTCTGAGAAAAAATCTTGATATTTTTTATTAATACCAATTCATAATTTTTATTATTTTGATTATTATTTTTGTTTTATGCAGCAAGGACTAGTGATTAATTTTTGTACTAGAAGACGATATTTTGCATCATAGTTATGTAATTTACTTCACTACTTTTTTATAAATGCAAAGCAACGCATTTAACAAAATATTTTTGACTGATTTTTTTTCCTCAAATTGCCAAAATGCCATGTTTATTCCCAAAATTTCCGAGTAAATTTTCATGCTTCAAAATTCTCGAGAATTTTATATCTCTTTTTCTTCTGAATTAAATTCGCAGCCCGGGTTAGGCCATTTACTTCCCAATTTCTTTCTAGAAGACTCTGTTTCCAGTTAGTTATCTTCAAACATTTTTGGTCATCTAGCACATCACCAAGCTATCTTTTTTTGGTTTTCCACTTAGTATGTTGCACATTGGCTTCCAGTATAAGAATTTTGTCATACAATTATTAGTTTATTTTCTGGATTTGGCCGATCCAAAAAAAACGTTGTGGCTTAATAAATTTCACTAAATCTTTTCTTTTAAGGAATGAACTTTACTTCTTAATGCATATTAATCCTTCAATAGCCGTAGAAAAATTCATAAAATATTTCTAAAAGTATACGTTGCACTTTTTCTGATAAAATGGGTAAATTAGGATTTGTTTAAATACCTTTATTGTGTAAGTAAGAGACAAGGTCAGATATAATGGAGGAATTTCGATTTTTCGGAATTTATAAGATCCTCTATAACTATGCCTGAAACAGTATTGTATTATAGAACTATCTTTTATTATGAATTGAAATCTCCAATGAGAAATCCTTTTCTTAGGAAGGAAAAGTGGGTAAAAATTTTATCTTTTTATTACCAGGTGGATTATAGTATACAAAGACAGTAAATGCATTGTTATCCTTCTAGATTTTACATTTCAATTTAACTACGACAGAATATGTAAGTCTCTAATGACAGAAAAAGAGGAAATTAAATTTTATCTTATTCTAATGGGATTCTACAGACAATATTTCTTACTTATGATTGAAGAGGCAAATAAAAGCCAAAGAATGAGTATATACGTAAATAATCAAAGGGTAAATTAGCTTCAGTAATGAAAAATACGCCAACATCTTGAGAATAATGGAGTGATATTCATAATCTGTCTCTTCTTATTCAGAGAAAAGCCACCAGAATTCCATTGCAAGAGACGCTGTTCATTCTATATTGTATTAATATAGTCTAATCTAAATGATCTAATTGCTAATAATTGAACAAGAAAATAAGACAATGCTGTAAGAGATTTAGGGTTAACTCGGTTGCACTTCAAGAAGGCCTATCACGCTATACCACAGAAAATATTAAATAAACAAGCAATTGTATATATGTCACTGTAAAGTAATAAAAAAGTATGATTACATCTGATAATCTTGCTATGAGACTTCCCACCTGTAGATTGTTATTGAGGAAGAGCTTAAAGATTTTAGTAAAACATTTATAGTTAGAAAATTTTAAAAAATTTATCCGCAATTGTGCTTTTATAAGCAAAAATATAAATTATATCTACTTATCAAAAACGTATGATAAAATTGTTTATTTTTGTAAATTAATGACTATATTTAATTTTAGGAATTTTATGTCTCTGCATATCCAATTTTTTAATGATTGTGGAATACCTACCATATTTATTAACAATATTGACTTAAGTCTAGAATTTTTCATTTTATAGGAAGCATGGCGTTCAGAAATTGAAAACGCACATGAAATAGAAGTAAATGTTTATGTTTGTGAAATTAGAGCTACTGATTAAACTCATTACAATGTTTCTTGATTTTCTCCTGAAAAAATCTGAATTTATTCATGAGAAGTCTTTAAAGCTTCTAAATTGAAGGTTTAATGTTCTTTATTGTTGTTTAGACGATCGGATTAAATATGCTTGTTACCTGAATTTTCAGTGATATTAATTGAAGTAAGTTATGAAGAGTCAAATATTTTATGCTATTTTAATGTTTGTTTCAAATATCTATGGAAAATAATAGTGAAACTCTTACTTTTTTAATATTTTCTGTACTTTTTCAATATGATCGCACCTAGTGAGACTTGTTAAATTTGCGCGCCAAAATTGCCCTTAATTGAAATCATTTTTTTTTTTGTACATGCAATTTTCTTCAATATTACTAAATTTAATTTTTATTCCATGTTGAAGTTACATTTGTAAAAGATAGTTAAAGAAATATGAAATAATAAAATTCGCTCATAATATGTAATTAATTTTTACCTTGTCAGTATTTCAAAAGTGTTATATATATATATATATATATATATATATATATATATATATATATATATATATATATATACAGATAGATAGATAGATAGATACCAAAGTAAAATATTTCCTGATGAATAGAAATTTTTTTTTAAGTTATCAAAAGTTTAGTGGAGTTTATTGACTTAAGCATCTTATTGGGCCTAATAATTTAGCTTAATTGATACTATGATATAATGTGTAATTAAAGATGTCAGTTGAATTAAACAATTGTTTCAATATTTGTAATTGTTTGCTTAATTTGTGATATGTGTTTTTCTGTAAATTTTCTTTTTATAATAAGCATCTTTTTAATCAAATATGTGCATACATAATTATACATTGTATGTATAAAAAAATTTTAAAACAATTCTTTTTTTTCATCTTTTTTTTTAAAGTTTTTTTGAGATAATTAAATAAAAAATTTCATATAAAACATAAATTTCTATTAAAAATTTTATCAACTATAATAATTCTCATTTTTAAAATTATTTTGACTGTTTATTGTAGAAAATGGAGAATGACTAGAAGAGGGTTAAATTTCTAAAACACTCTGCTTGATTTCACATGACCAGCATTCATAGTAGGATATAATGGTTTTAAATATCTTGTATGCTCAAAATTATTTGCAAGAACCTATGGGGTGTTGTTGAGAATAGATAATATGGTTTTTAATTCCCAAATTGTATGCTTAATTTCCACTTTGATCATTGTTGCTTGTACTAGTTTAGAATCCAATTTCAACAGTCATTCCTAATCAAATTAATGCGTCCTTCATCTACAAAAAGTGACTTTTGAGAAGCAAGCAAATCAACCGACTGCACATATTCAGGTTTCACACTATATATCAAGTTACACTAAATAAGAAAATTCAAAAATTCTCAAGTTACTTAAGAAGAATCCTAGAATGTTCCAAATAACATTTGAAATTATGATGTATGGACGATGTTACATAATTAGTTGAAATTACTAAAATTAAAATGGTGGTGTTTTGAATTCTAGGAATCTTATAAGTTCCATCTATTTTTCTCTGTATTAATTTAAATACATACATAATTGAAATTACTAAAATTTAAATGATGGTGTTTTAAATTCTAGGAACTGTATAAGTTCCATCTATTTTTCTCTGTATTATTTTAAAATATTTATTTAATATCTTAATAATTTTGCAAAGTTTGTTCTCATTAATTTATTTTTTATTTGAAAATGATTAATTTTGACATATTTTTAGTTTTGTTATGTTTTTTTGTTATATTTTAGTTGTTTTCCATGTTATATTTTCTTAGAATATTGAATAATGAAACGACCGACCGAAAATAATCAAAGTAAAAACAAGAAACAAAAGTCATTTGATGAGAACCAAGAGGTAATTATACAAATCTTTTAACTTTGTATAATTATTAATTCAATATTTATTCCAATTATAAAGAATTTCCAAATTACATTATGTTCATACAAGTAATTTTGCTTAATTTCCTACCAAAAATAATATTTGAAAATATTTTTAAAATGTATCTTAAGAAATATTTTTAAATTTTTCATTTTATAAGAAATGAACTGAAACTTTGTTTTGATATATATTATTTTATATTTATAAGTGCATTTTATATTTATATTGATCTTTAAATGTAATAACTTTATTAATTATCAAACTCTAAAAGTTTTTTCTGTTTTGTGCTGTAATAATTATAATAATTGCATTTATTCTTCTTTTAGCTGGGTATAATTGATTCAATATGTCTTAGAAATTTTATGTGCCATGATCATCTAAAATTTGATTTTGACTCTCATGTAAACTTTATAATTGGTCAAAATGGAAGTAAGTATCTGTAATCTACTGATTTATATTTTGCTTTACATCTGTAATGAATAATTTTTAAATGCATATATTTATTTTTTACCATTTTTGATTTTATTAATATATGAAAAATAGTTTGATATCATACATGTTTGAGTAAAATATATTCTTTTTGTGAGCAAATTTTTCTTGTTTTCTTATGACTTTTAAATATTAATGTTTACTGGAATATTAATTTTCATGGCCTTGCATGAAATGCTTAATTTTTTTCATTTTTTAATAAAATATTTTTATGTTTCATGTAATTTAAAAAGGAAATTTACAAAATATTTAGGATTGTTAATTAAATTAAAAATATGAGTTTCTCTCTATCTTGTGAATGGCTATATAATATAATTTTGTATATAATTGATTTTATTTTACCTGTTTTATGCATCTAAATGAGGTATTCAAAAGAAAAATGTATATCATGTTCTTTGCAAATGTAACTCCCATTTGTGTAATTTTTATAGGAAAAAAATTAATCTTAAACAAAAAATAAATTCACAGTATGGATGATATAACTATCTCTGATATTTCACAAATTCATATAATGCTGAAAAACTCGTAATTATCAAAAAATTATTTTAAAATTTTAATTTAACCAAAACTTTGAAGAGTGATAGAAAACTACTACAGGAAGCACTGGCTTCTTAAATTCTTTATCTTTCTTTATGTTCCTTTAATTTCTGTAAAGCCACTAAAATGAGGTGTTTTTTTAAAAATAAAACTCATCTGGCAATTTTTTTACAAAAAGTTATACTTTTTGTAAAAAAATTGCCAGATGAGTGCAAAAACAAAAGTTATACTTTTGTTTTTGCTTCTTTCTATCAGCAATCAATAAATTTTTTTAATGTTATAAAAATTAATAACAAATGATACAATATTAATCATGAATATTATTTAATGGAATGCTCCTGTTGACTAATCATGTGACCCCAATATTCTACCAATTTGGAATGTTTTTAGAATAGCTTTAGCTGTACAATATGTGGTATAGTAGATGTACAGTGTAACATGTTTAATTTTACAAAATATAGATATAAAGATATCCCACCACAGCTAGTAAAATATATGTGAGTTACATAGAAGAGAAGAAAGCAGTTTATGTGGCCTAACATATTTCTTTTTAGAAAAAGATTTGCGATCAAGACCTGAATGGTGCTGGGGGTTTTGCTTAGTTTTTTAAATCTTTTCCACATGCTTAAAATTTAGTTTGATTCTGCCTACAATGAATTGATCTCTCAATTTTCGCTTATGACGATTAATGAAATGTTATTTGAAATAAATCTTAATATTTTTATTTTCTATTATAATTCTAATTAAGTGTGTGAAAGTAGCCATAAATATCGAAAATACAATCTATCAATGTCTATATAGTTAAATCATTTAACTATTTTTATTGTTTCAAAACTTAGAAAAAAACATGTATATCTTTTTTCCCCTCCCTATTCTCAAGATTACATGTGAACTTTTCCCAAAATACTGTTGTACCTACAAAACAATTTTAAAACCAGCATTTTTAATAAGTGGCTCTTCTTGCACATTTATGAGAAATGAAAAAGACTTGTATTTTCATTTGTTTTATGCATTACTGAAAATAAATTGAACTTTTTTATTCTTTTATACTTCTGAAAAAATTTATCATTTGCAGTAGAAAATTAGTTTAAAAAACCTGAAACATCTTTCATTTTTTTTTTATTTATTTTCAAAAGAGCTCTCAATTTCTGCAATAACTTTTGGCAATAATTTAGTAAAATCTTATTTCTACAATTATGTTTTCTTATCGGAAAGAGAAGACAATGATATTTGTCACCTCAGAAAAAATTTGAAGCTCTTCATTTAAATAAAATAGCATTATTGTAAAATGCTTGCATCATTTCAAGTGCCTAGAATGTTTTAAATGAAAATTTTTTGATCTTGCTGCTGAACTTGGCAAGTTAAACTTCATTTTATGTAAAGCCCAGCCACAGCAATTCAAGTTATGATATAATTTGATTTTTAAAACATTGTCTGTGGAAGTTGATTCTTTTCATGATAATACAATAAAATGTGGTATTTTTTTTACTATGGCTTAGTAAGAAAAATCTTTTTTTTTTCTTCCAAAATTTGCAAATGAGAGCAGTGTACTGTTTTAATATTAACAAATATTTGAGGGATTGAAAATTTACATTGTGTTGATTCAGAAGTTCCCGTCCTTTAGGGGGGTGAAAACTGTATATTTACTTTTCATCTCATGATCCAAACACAAAAGCATTTATAGTAGCTGACATAGGGGATAAAATAATATTGTGATAGAAAAGAAAATTTTCAAAACAAGGCATTGCTTAAACTGCTGTTGCTTTAGGTATTTCTAAATAGAGAGTTTTATTTTTTAACAGTAAAAGAAATGGATTGAAAACATTTGCTTTGATCCATATATTTAAAAAAGGACATTTATACTATAGGTTTTTTATTGATTGAAATGATGGAATGTAATGTTGCGTTTGTAAAAAATAGTGCTAAATGATTATTTAATGTATTTAAAGTACAAATGTCTCTTTCTATTCTGTCTTTCCTAAAATATTTTTGAATTAATTAGTTAAACATTATATTTGTTATTCTTAAATTTTTCTTAAAATAATTTGTCATAAAAGTCTTGATTATTGTCTAAGTTAACTTGATAATTGAGATTTCCTTATAATTTTCACAAAAGTGTAAATGTGTGTAAAACTGATAGATGCCATTAAATTAAAGTTCCAAAGTTTTGTTGTACATAAGTTTTATTTATTTTGCATGAATTTAATTTTTAATAATAATTTTCCATGAAAAATAATATAGCTGAAAATTTTTTTGAAATGTTATTTTTATCATTCTTTTACAATTGAAAATCTTAAAAAGAAGAACAGAAAACCTTGAATTTAAAAAAGTACTTATTGTTAAAAAAAATACTGCATTAAATAAAAAAATAAAAAAAACATTGAATTCAGCATTATTACCCTGTGAAAAATATTTTTAATAAAATTAAATTGTTAAATGCATTTTTGATTTAATTGAAAATTAAAATATATTAGATATTGATATTGTGAATGAAATATAGTGATTTGATTGTGAACCAGCAGCAAATGTTATTAGATCTATGAACTTTGTTAAATTTGTACTTGAAATTTTTAAAAGTAAAATAATATGTAACCAGAGCATTTAAAACATACATACATGTACCAAGACATCCATTATATTGAGCATAAAAACATAATGATGGAAAAATCAAGTGTAGAATTGAATAGTGTTGTGAATATCATTGATAAGTTAGACTTGCAACATATAATTGAAAGTTTTAAATCTATTTAGTTTCTAAATATGAGATATATTTCATATTGAATCTCATTTAAAAGTTAAAATCATAAGTGACTTGATAATTTAATATAAGGTACAAATAAAAAAAGTCTCTGAGGCTATTCTTACATAAAACAGCATATGTTGGGAAAACTAAAATTATCTACTTGTTAAAAAATTTTGTAATAATGAAAAACAGTATGCTGATATGTAAATACATTTTTATTATTTTATAAATTAAAAATAGAATTTTTAAACTTCAATTTGTAAATGTTTGTTAAATGATTAATAAATTTATTTTTAAAAATTTAACCTTAATATTTTGTTATTAACAAGAAATTATTAATCAATATGCTGATCTATCCATAAAATTATTTATAAATCTATTTTTATATTTTTAGGTGGTAAAAGTGCTATTTTAACTGGTATTATATTAGCACTAGGTGGGAAATCTAGTGCAACTGGGAGGTATCCTAATATTAAAGGTTTTATAAAAACTGGGAAGCAGTAAGTCATTTTAAGTTTTCAAATCTTACTAAGTTTCATTTTTTTTTTTATTTTTGGAATTAGAATTTTACTCTTTAAATTGTATTCATTGAAACTTTTATGTGTAAAAGTTTACCAACTGTTATATTGATTACTACTTCTATTTTATTAATTTTATTATCTAAGCATACATTTTTTCTCTCTCTTGGACGTGTAAAAGAAAGAAATTATGTACAAGAATTTGTATATTCATACATGATAATGAAATAACTGAAAACAAGTAATATTATTTGTCATTTTTTCAGAATATCATGTTGAACTTTGGACAAAAAATACCTTTTAGAATAATAATGTTCCCAAAGAATTTAATAAACTAAAATATATATTACATAAGGACTAAATTACAAATATAAATAAAACCTTTAATTGTAATATGATTAAAATTCTCAAATATATTATGTTTATATAAGCTTTTAATTAGGAAACAAAAATTATAATTAAAGATATAAAACATCAAATTAAACTTTGATATGTAATTTAGATGTTTATATTTATCCAATTGCTACAGTTTTTCTCCTTTCAATTAAATCATCTCAAATATTATTGATGAACTTAGTACAAAAAATCTTTTACTCATTCATGCTTTGAAAATAAAAATAAAACTACAATTTTTGAGAATGAGATCATATATTATAAAATAAAATTAATGCAAATCTGTAAAATGAATAGAATTAAGAAACTAACAACTTTGTGAATTTAGTATCTTAATAACAGTTATTTAATAATTTAAATGCTTTTCTGTCTGAATTTTAAATGTCTTTGATAAAATAAAAAATTATTGACGATTAAATTTAGGAAATGAGATAAACATTCTGATGTAGAAATGGTAATTTTTCTCAAAGAATTTACTATTGAATGTTAGTGCAAATTTCTATTTTTTCTTTTTAATTCGAATAAGAATCTCTGTTTCTCAATTGCATTATCATGTAGCTATAATTTATTGTGAAATGTAGTCTTAAAATTTTTTTCACTCAATGTGTATGTATTCTATGTAGAAGTATTTAACTTTACAACTTGTTTGAATTACTCTTATTTTTAAAAGTAATAAATAAATTATGTAAATTCATTACTTAATTATACATTATATCTATTACTGTACAATGATAATTATAAGTATAATTAATTCCTCAATACAGCCCTTATAATATATGTGCATTTTAAAAAGAAGTATATTAAATTTTAGATCACACATGTTTAAAAAAATGCTAATATTATTATATAAAGCTAAAATGTGAATGTTAATTTTTAAAAATAACATTTACACTTTAAATTTTTTGTTTATAATATTTCTTTGATTTTTTATATTTGAAAAGTATTACTTTGATTTTAATTAATGCAAATTGTTATATTAATTTATACATATCATATAAAATAAAGTATTCAGAGATAAATTCAAAGTAGTTAATTTATTTGTAATGACAAAAATCTGTGTATATTTTTACTTACTTTTCTTTAAAATAAAAGCAGGATTTAATTTTTCCAGGTTTAAAATTATAGTTTAATATGTAATTTGAAAGGAAAAGTTTAATAATTTTTGCATTATTAAAAGCACAGAAGTTCATTAAATTTGACATCTTTTTCAATTCACTGTAAATATATTTTATTCTATGAGTGAAGGCTGAAAATTGGAAAGAAATGTCGATGACAGTGTGATTAAACATTCAATTTGACTATCTTGAATTCATATAGATTCAACTTGACTTCATATAGATTGATTGTTTTTGTAATTTTTCTTTTCCAAATATTTACAAAAACTAACTTAATGCTTGAGGATCAATTTCAGTTAAGACCTACAGTTTTAAATATATTCTGAAGCAATACAATATTTATCCTGGATTGAGCTTTCAATATTTGACTTAGTCTTATAGTTTAAGTGAGTTCTGAAGCAATGTATCTATCCCGAACTTGATAGTGCCTGTATCAAACCATTGAACTTATGCATTCAATTACTAGTTTTATAGGAAATAATTAAATCAAAAATATTAGCTACATACAATTTAAATTTTTTGTAATAGTCAAATCATAATTGTGATTAAATATAGAGAATTATATTAAAAGTCTGTGAAAATGTATCTGGTAAACTTAACTCATGATTAATTAAGAAGTACTGAAACTATATTAATATGATTGATCTGAAATAATCATATTGAATATAGTTTCAGCTCCTCTTAATTAATCATGAGTTAATTCATGATTAATATTTGAATAAATGAATTAATGTCACAAATTTGGGGAAGGCTTGTTTATTATTACTTTTTCGTTTGACTATTTTAAATTTATTTTCTGTGTGGGAATATAAATATAAATTGCACTAGCTAGGTACATATAAAATTTTATTTTTCCATAGTTTGTACTTATTTTATTGTATTTTTAAATAGATAATAATTTGTTTTAGGAAAGCTTTCCTATCTGTAACATTAAAAAATTGTGGTTATTGTGCTTATAAGCCTGATTTGTATGGTGAAAGAATAATTGTTGAGCGGGAAATCTCTGTTGATGGTTCAAGTAGTTACAAATTAAAGTCAGAAGAAGGTATCTATTTCATTTTACTTATATTATTTTCCTCATTCATTCTGTTTTATAAATTTATGATTAGCTGAGTTAAATTATATATGTTCTTTGAATACTTGCAATTTCACATGTATTTTAAGTAAATATTAAAAAATTCTTATTCTTGAATCCAGAGTTATTAAATTGTGTATTGTATTATATGATTTGTTTTCCAGTATTATGAGTTACACAAAAAAATAAGCATTACATTTTGTAAAAAAGATCACCAGGTGTTCAATTTCTTCATTTGAAGTCTCAATAATTCATCTTCATATGATATTCTTTGTTGTAATATTGTGCAATTGATGTAACTGAAATTTTGTCATTTGGACTTTTCATTACATTTTTCATAATTGTGTAAAGGAATTGCATAATATTGTGTTATTTCTCCTTGAAAATTTATTTCCAGATATGTTATAATAGCTGTAAGGAAAGATTTAGATAGACACTAATAGGGTGAATTTTATGATTTTACTATATGCTTATTTCACAAGAGTTGAGCTCTACTTTTTTGAAGAAAAAAAGAATAGTAAGAGTGAATACGTACATGGATGTATATTGGCTGTATAGATATTTTTTTCATTCAGATTTTAAACAGCTTTTCATTTTTATTCTTCCCATTTATTTCTTATTTTTCATAATGTGTAGCTGTTAAAATACTTAGTTACTGTTTGGTGGTTTAGTACAATAGAAGATGGTAATAGAATAAAGAATCAGAAAATAAAAAAAATTATAAAGTCTTATAAATATGTATTTTGATGCAGATTTTTATAAGCTTGGTAAAATTAGACTTGTCTATGTATTCTTTATAATCTTCTTAAACCCTATTTTCTACATCAAATTTCTTTAAAGTAGGATAATAATTATTTTATTTTTATAATAAAAAATTTTTTTGAGAATTTCACAATTTAAATTTATTTTTTATCATGTTCGAGATTTTTATTTAATTATTTATCAAAATTTTAATATTTGTGTATAAAAGTTGCAATTTTAATTTTCTTTGTTATATTTTGAAATGAAAAAACAACCACAAAATAAATATTTATCACTGATATTAGGATATATTCTCTTTTAACTTCAGTATTGATAATTTTGTAATTTTTGCTGATTTGTTTTTCTATATGCAAATAATACTTTTTTCAATTTAGGTCAACTAATTTCCAATCTAAAAGAAGAACTTAATAACATCATAAATGCTATGGATATACAGGTAATTGTTTTAAATATACTAAAAGTAGGTTTATTTTGTAAAAACAGTAGATATTTTCTTATAATTTTAACTTCTTTCAATTGTGAGATTTTATTTTTTATTGAAACTCCTTCAATTTATATGTTATTTCATCTTTCGCAATTTTTTTTAGATTGAAAATCCAGTTGTGGTATTAACTCAAGAAACTAGTCGAAACTTTCTAATGTCAAAACAGGGAAGAGAAGAAAAGTTTTATGAAGTTGGTATAACTTTAAAGTATAGTTTTTTATTTGTGTGTAGTTGATTCATGTAAGGATCTAAATTTTTTACAGATAATAATATTGAATAACCTTATTAGGTTTTGATATAAAATTTGAAGCGTTATGTTGCTATAACTCTTAAATTTTCAATAAAAATATATAATTTTTTTATATAAATGTTTTCCTCTCTTACTGTTATGCAGTTTATTAACACTAAAGTAAATTAACTTTAAATTTTCAAAAATACTTTTGTTTTTTTTACATTTAATAATATTTAAATGATGTTAAATAAATAACATACATTTCATTTTTATGGTAACTTTTTCAAATTGGTAATAAAGAATTCTCTAGTTCTTGCAAAACTATACATTATTTCTTATAAAAAGATTATCTACGATTATAGCTATATTTAAATATTTAAAGAAATGAAGAAACAGAAAAATTTTTGAGTTTGTTAATATAAAAATTTTTATAAGTCTGCTAATTAATCTGTTAATAATTTGCTTAAAATATATGATCTTGGTCTGGAAATTATATCAGTACATGAAATTGCTTTTATTTTCAAATGATAAATGATTATTAATTCTTAAAAATAAGGAAGGTGGATGTTATTGAAGAAAGAATATAATCATCATTTCAGTTAACATTTTATGTTAACTGAAATGATCATGTAATTCATCATTTCAGTTAACATTTTATGAAAAAACTTAATCTCACAATTTTTTAAAATCTCTTGTTATTAATTGTTGCACATTAATTAATAGAATTTCAAATGAATTTCTCATAATATCTGTTTCACAGGTGTGAAATATTTTATTC
>JAJQOW010001078.1:57500-64554 GCA_037975125.1 Latrodectus hesperus | reverse complement strand
GCACAAAAAATACTCTTCTAAGAAAAATGAAGCCCCAATTAGGAAAGCAGGAAAGTCACACCAAACAGTCAACCTCGGGAATGTAGCGACTCTTCAGTGAAAAAATGCGGGCTCTGCTATTTCCAGAAGCGACAATTATGGGTAATGACTGACAATAGAGCCTCATTAGTTCAAAAGATACTGCCCATCCATTGTTAGCAGAGTTCTGCACTAATTCAACACACAAAAGACTCTTCCAAGAAAAATGAAGCCCCAATTAGGAAAGCAGGAAAGTCACACCAAACTGTCAACCTCGAGGAATGTAGCGACTCTTCAGTGAAAAAATGTGGGCTCTGCTATTTCCAGAAGCGGCAGTTATGGGTAATGACCGACAATAGAGCCTCATTAGTTCAAAAGATACTGCCCATCCATTATGAATCTCTTGTGATTTTTTGTGAATGTTCACCTCGCTTTATCTTCTGACTTATCAGTGTCTTTTAGTAGGAGCTGGTGGAGTGATTGAAAATTGTAGGAATGCAAGCAGTAAGTGATAGTATGATGCAAGTATTCGAGGGATGTAGCACGTCATGTAGGATATGGAACATCAATGTTTTCAGTATGCTAGGCACTCGTGCCATTTCTCATGAGTTATTTATCTCATTCGTGGACTATTTCCTTAGATCATCCATTTGAGATGGTCCTCTGATAAATAGGCTTCATCACTATGAAGGTGACCACATAAATGACCCGTTTCTTCGAAATTTCATACAAGTCAATCGGGCAGGAGTTATTAGACTTTTACCTTTCTGCTTTCTTTTTTATGAGCGAAGTCTTCGATAACTTCACACCATGATTCTTGGTTGAGGTAAAGAAATTCTCCAATTGACCAAAGTCAACATCACAGAGCCAAACTTACGTATGCAGCCGTAACAGGACTAGTGAAATATGATTTGTCAGTCATATACAGGGTGATTTTTTTTAAAGTGACAGTGTTTGGAGCGCCCTGTAGCGCGATCTAATAGCCGAAATGACGCCAAACCTGGTATTTAGACTAATCAAAACACGGGAAAAAAATTCCATGAAAAAAAGTTTTTGTTCCAAAAATTGCCGCTATTTTGCGGCGCTTTACAATGTATAAAATATGAGAAAATGAAATTACTAACACATACAATCATGCAGTTAAATTATTAATGTTTATTTACTACATTAACTTCCCCGGTGAGGAATGAGACCACATTCAATGTGAGCACCGTTCTCAGAAATAACACCGTGCATTCTGTGCACAACGTTCTCCACAGCCGTACGTAACATATCACGAGGAATATCCCGCATCGTCTTCGTTATGTTTTCCTTTAGAAAAGATAAATTTGAATCTTCACCAACATAAATGCACGTTCCGGTAACGTGAGAGATATGGCCACTGGAGCTCGTTTATTTCAGCTGAGATTATTTGTCGGAGCTGTCTACTATTTGCTTTTATAGCCCCTATTGCTGGCACTGTTATGCCCAACATTTGGATTTTTCTTTGAAATTCGTTTTTTATGCTAATTCTGGTTATTGTAAGCTAAAGCAGCACCACAAAATACCCTAGTGGCGACTTTTGGAACTAATTTGTTTCTTACGGAATTTTTTTTCCCTGTCTTGATTAGTCAAAATACCACGTTTGGTCTCATTTCGGCTATATTAGATCGCGCTACAGTGCGCTCCAAACACTGTTACTTTAAAAAAGATCACCTTGTATTTTGCATTTTATTGAACTTTGACTTGCATATTGAGTTAGGGATTACAATGTGTGGTGGGCACTCTATTGACAATAATTTGAATGATATTTATTCTCTACTAAAAAAAATTTCTTTTCATTCGCATGAAACATCTTTCATTCACACAGCTTTCCATCAGTCTGTTGCCAACCGCATTCACAAATTCTAAGTCCACCCGCTTTTATGAATTTTTATGTTTACGAATTTATGGGACATCCTGTATTTCATATTATGATTAATTTACGTAATACCATCAGAAGATTCCATGTTTTTATAGTCTTAAAAACACATAGCTTGAATGACGCAATTTGTTATAGGTAGCTACAACTTCAGTGGAATTGATTGCTTCAAAACAAACAGAAACTGGTTACTACCATTTAATATTTTGATAGAAAAAATTATTTAAACACTGCCACATACCGAGTTTCTCTAATAAATTATTAAATAAATCTGTAATATAATAGGATTCATAATTAGTATAGGTAATTTTTCTGTTATACTGAATTTTATTTGTCTCATCTTAATACAAATGCATAGGATTAATATTTAGCATGTAACTGGAGAACAATGAAACATCTAAACGCCATTTTTAAAGTATTTGAATATGCTTTGCTTATTCTGATCAAGAGGACATTTCAATAGTAAAGGGCCACGATAAATTGTCGCCAAAATATAAGTGAAGAAAATTCGCATCTATCCATCTCTATTGACTTATATATAAGGAATTAAAACCTTTTTTCTGCTCTTATTACTGATTAATGCCTGGGATCGAACTTAAGGCCCTTCACGCTAAAAAATTTAGTTCTATAACTAAATAAGAACTAACTTGAGAGAAAAATAGAATACAAACAAAATATGATTTTATCTTAACAATAATTTTTCTTTTCTCCAAAATTTGAAAAAAATACATATCTAATGGCAGATTAGAAAAATAAATCTGAATGTTCAACAAATCGTAAGATCTAGATATCAAAAGCAATATTAGCATACATTAGTGCATATATGTATTCGTGATATATATATATATATATATATATATATATATATCACGAATACATATATGCACTAATATATATATATATATATATATATATATATATATATATATATATATATATATATATATATATATATCACGAATACATATATGCACTAATATATATATATATATATATATATATATATATATATATATATATATATATATATAATCTACTTCCGAAGTATTTCGAAGGTAATGTGTGTATATCACTTTCATCTTTTTTTATTAATCAATACATAATATCTTTAAATTTTGAAATCTTGAATTAATATTTAAATTTTTAAAAATTTAGAAAAACAGTGAAAGAAATTCTGAAATTATAGCATAAGAAACAAGTCTAGTATGTATCATCATATAAAATGCCGGTATCAACAAATATATTAAATACACATATCAATATAGAAAAGGAACCACAAATGTTCACAAATAAAAGTTTGTAATTTGGCTGATGTCCAATAGATGGCAATACCTCCTCAACAGGTTTTACATGTTTTTAAATTCAGAAATGTAGTGTTTAATTGAAATTGAGAATAGATAGAAAAAAAATACTGGAATTTTATTTTGTGTTACTGTGAAAAATAAACTGTGTTACTACAAATAAAATTTTTTTAAATATTTTTCTTTTATTTCAAGAAAAAATAAGATAAATTATAAAAAGGAAAAATAAAGTTAAATTTTTTTGTAAATAATACTGAATTAAAAAGAGTGCCTATATGCATTCATTACTATTCATATTTCAAATGAAGAAATTTTTATAATTTTAATGATTATGTGGGTTGGTATAGTTTAGAAATGTTTTGCTTGCTGTATAGAAGACCCATAAAATGTATTACTCTTCACTAAAGCTATATTCAATAAAGTGTATTTTCAGATTTTTTTTACTGAAAATGCTTGCGTTTTATATTAAATAAACGGATAAGAATCAAAGGAAGACTTGAATTTAAAAATTTAGAAATGCATATACTGAGTGTTTGCAACTAGTTTGACTACGGATAATGAGATCAAATTTAGTATACAGTGTTTTTTAGTGTTTTAGAACTTATTTCCGAATAAAACAACATTTTGTTCTAAAATGTGCACTAGAAAGGAAAGTATTGCAGCTCACTCGATTATACTGTATTGGTAAAGCAAACAGGTGTCTCTGCAATTGATTGATAGCCGTTCTCCGGTACACGTTGGTTTCCATACACTGCTGGCTTACACCTTCTAAAAATAAATTATATATAAATTTAGCAAGCAAAGTGATCCATTACACAGAGATATTAACATATCTCATTTTATTTTCCAGAAGAATTTCGTTCTTTGAAATCGATAAACTGTTAATCTGACTCGTAAAACTTCTTATAAATCTAAGCAATATCGCATGGCATAGTATTGGACATTTTAAACCAAATATTTTGCTGATTAATTGATTTTGAATGAAATTTTATTCTGCCATATAATAATTGCTTCAAGTTTATTTAGATGGTATGTATACGTAAATGTATACAAGAGAGTAATATTTATTATAAGTAAAGTTATTCAACTATAAGAAAATAAATAAATTTAATGAATGAGAGATAACATGTTGAAAGGCTTTAATATTTTGATGAAATTCAAAATTAAATTTAATATTTTGTCTATAAAATCTACTGATTTTATAACCGACTGATTTGAACTCGGAGTTTTGGTTCACAAACTCGTGAATCTGATTCCTCCTTATAATTGAATAGGTTGTAATTGTTCGGAAAACATTTTAAGTTGTGTTGTTGTCGCTTATGACACTTGGACAATCCAAGCTCGCTATGCCTTTGGCAGTGCGAATTAAATCAGTAGAGAGCGTCTTTCGTTTGGATCAGAGCACCACGAAGGTGAAAGTACGACATTGCTCTTTTTAAGGTGCCTCGTCATTTTGAACCACGGTCAGGTGACGAGGCCACACCTGAGCTGGCACCCTCCTCTCCACACCCACGCCACACCAGCGGAAGGACTTTGGACGTCACAGATGAACGTGGACACGTCTCCAACCCACGGAGTTCTAGCAACCCAGTGAAGGAGAGTACACCGTGGTCACCCTCTCAACCACTGCCCGCGGCAAATGATGCTTCACTTTGCTGAGCTTACGGGAAGCGGCGTGAAGCTACTGAGCAGCTGGAGCTCTACTATTTTAAGTTGTAAGCCTTAGTGCATAATCAGCTTTCGTAAGTAAGAAGAGACAACTGAGAGAGAAACAAACCAAACACCTTGAACTTTCAAAGGTAAATATGTTTAGTGTGGCCGAGTTACTTATCATTTAAAATGGTCTAGAAAAGTTCAATTACATTGGTTGCCTACTTAACTAAATTAGTAGTGTTTGATCAAATGCATGGTATTAATTTTTTAAAAATAAAAAAATAATCAGTTGAATTAAAAACAAAGTTGTATTTCGATTGGAAAATAATATTATAAAAAATTGCAACACCAAAAAAGAAAAAAAAAATGAATAATCTTACGAGTTTCACATCCACTTGAAAGAAAAAAGAGTTTGGATCATGAGAATAACAGCATTTCAACTTATTTGGATGAAGCAGGAGGGGTAAACTACATATTGTTACAAAGTTTGTAACAGTGATATTGATGGCTTACTTGGTGAGATTCTTGGTGAATACTTGGCAAGATAATTGGCGACTTGGCGAGATTTGGTGAGAAATAGATAGTTCTGGAAACTTCCACCTTCTAAGCTCTAGGGCCATTATTGAGCGAGATGGCTTGGAAGCTTCCAGAACCTTGGAGAAAGACCTAGACTTTCACACGCCAAGTAAGCTATAAATACCACCGTTCCACGGACGGAGTCAGTTTTCTGAGTTTTTCTAGCGGCAGTGAGAAGTTAGTGAAGACGATCAGTCTTGAATGCTAGGTTAGAGCATAGAAGCTGTTGTTTGTCTGAGATATTAGAGCTTTTTGTAATTGGAAGCTGTTTCCTGTAGTATTAGCTGTATTAGATCTGTGGAATTGTAATTTCCACTGCTGAAATTTTCTGTATTTAGTTCAATTTCCTATGAGTAAAATATTTGTGAATTTTAAAGAGTTTATTTCATCGACTCTCAATCAGTACAAACCCGAATCTCTATACATATGTATACCAAATACCGTATTTTTACCGTATTCGGTATACATAAGCTACATATGAGTAAAGTATAAAAAATATTATGTGGATTGAATAAGAGGAATAAACCCTTACCAACAAGTGTCAGAATTTTACGAAGCAAGATCAGCGTTGATCAAAAGTGTGGACTGTCCTTCCTTGATATATTCCCCCTCGCGTTGATCGAAATTCAATGAGAATCATGCGAATATGGAATTGATGAATTGCTGAGGATCACATACTGAAACGACAAGCAAGATCTCTACAGGTTCCTGTGACTAACGCCAGAAAGCATGCACATATTGTGAAATCAGCTTTGCATAACCACACCACACAATAGAAGATTAATCTGTAAATGGGCATGTTTGAAGCACTCCAGCGCGTACAGTGCTACGACAATTGGAGCAGTACGGTTTGTCTACCAGTAAACCACTTCTTTACACGTGGTTTTCCTTGACGATGCAGTCTAGACACAAATGATGACTGTGGGATGCCCAACTAGGAAGCTGGATATAGGAATGACACGATGTCGTCTCAGTTTAGAGTGCAGTCATATGCATGTCTTGAGGTTTGGAAAACGCTAGTCATCTGATTGCGTTAGAATTCGTTACAGGAGTCCTGCATCTGATGGGATGGCATTGAGTACATGATACGCACATCCCTAAATTTAATCAACTTTAATTTAAACGGCGATAGGTATATTTCTGACATCTTAAAGATAGTCGTTGTGCTCTACCTTCAAAGTCACGAAAATCATCTTTCAACAAGATAATCCAAGAACACATGCTGTGTGTAAAGCTCTGACCTTTCTCTATATATAAGTTATTTGATTGTTGTCCTAGCCTGCATAATTTCCAGACCTCTCACTGTAGGGTACTGTTGAAAAGATCTAGTCATGAGTTATTGATATCTTTGACATCTTAAGGCCAGTGGTTGGGCAGAGAAGTCAGAGAAACGTCATCTTTCAACAGGATAATCCAAGAACACATGTTGCGTGTAATGATCTGGCTTTTTTCAATAAATAGTGTATTAGATTTTCGTCCTAGCCTGCAATGGTCTCCAGACCTGTCACCTGTTGAAAAGATCTTGTCATGAGTTATTGATATCTTTGACATCTTAAGGCCAGTGGTTGGGCAGAGAAGTCAGAGAAACGTCATCTTTCAACAGGAT